>CM042082.1:13620873-13667873 GCA_023509865.1 Trypoxylus dichotomus
CAGTGTACAAGAAGGGCGATAAGGTTGATATTCTTAACTACAGACCAATTCTCCCTAATTGTGCTAAAGTTTATGAACAACTTCTTTATACTAGGTTGTACAACCTCTCTATTAATCAGCATGGCTTCGTTAGTGGACGGTCAACTGTTATCAATTTAGTTGAACTCACTCAGTATGTCAGCGATGCACTTGACAATCGTCGACAAGTAGATGTTATCTACACGGACTTTACCAGAGCATTCGATACAATTGACCAGTACATCCTAATAGATAAACTATCTGCTATTGGTTTTTCTCCTAGCATTATTACTCTAACTCAATCCTACCTTCACAATCACAATCATGCTATGTCCACTACAATGGATTTGTGACACGCACATTCATTGCTTCTCGCGGCGTACCTCAGGGCCCCAATTTGGGACCACTCCTCTTCAATATCTATATCAATGATCTTCTACTATCATTGGATCGTAATGCTCCTGCATACGCTGACGATCTTAAAGTTTATAGCTCTAAGTTAGCTCATCCTCTGATTCTTTAAGGTTACAGAGAAACGTTGGTGTCATTAATGATTGGTGTTATATAAACAAAATTCAGCTAAACATTAGTAGATCTATAGTACTTACCTTTACTCGGTCATCCAACCCGCAAATATTTCACTATAACATCTCTAGCGCTTTCGTCCCAAGAGTTGACGTTTTTAGGGATCTTGGAGTCTTATTTGATTCCCAACTCTGATTCTCCCCACATATAGACGCAACGATTTCTGCTGCGTTGAGGTCGTTCGTATTCTTGTTCAGATCCTGCAAGAATTTTTATAACACCTGCACCTTGAAGTCTGTCTACTACTACAATTATTTAGGAATGCCGTTTAACTCAACGTCGCTAAAATGTTGTTCTGCAATCTTAATATAACAATGACAAGCAACAGCGTTTTCTGACATAATTGAAACCATTGATTACCATTACGCATTTATTTGACCTTTTTTCTTTTGACGTTTGGTAAGAAATATGATTACAAAATTAACGTTATTTAATGATATCGCCTGTTTTAATTAGAGCACCTAAATATTTATTCCAAATTTTCAATAGTTCCTTCTTGAAATGTTTGCATTTTTTTTGCCCGCTATCGCCTTGTAATCAAAAAAGGTAACAATTTAATTAAAAAAAAAGAGTCCCTTAAGCTGCGTGCACTGTGAAGGCGCACACTTCTTTATCGTAATAACATATATGTATATCGTTTTAGCAAAGAAGAAATTGTTTATGTTTAATTCCTTCAAAATTATTCAGTTCAAATGAGAAGCGTACATTGAACAATTGATTATTCGTAGAAATTTTGTTACCTAAGGAGAGCACACAATCGTCTAAATTTTCATAAGTGGAAAGGATAGTCATAATTAATCATTACGTCAAGGGTGTTTGTTGTATAGTCTAACGTTCAGGCTAGCATATCTAGTGTACCATAGATATGCTATCGCCTCACCAACAAAGCAACGTCAAAGTGACTTATTGAAAACTTCCTTATCGAAAACAAACCGTTATTATCTCCAAAAATAGTATAAAAGTATATTCGAACATCAAAGAGTGTAGTTTTCCATATTTCGAACAACCATTTTGAGAATTGATCGATATCCTTCGGAAGATCCAGGCATGGATAGCTAGAAACCAGTGCGATGTGTAAGTGTCATTACATGCAAAAGCTGAACAGGAACTAGGTTATCGTTAGAAGTGTTCATAACGCACTTACTTCCAGGCGTAGAACTTTTTGCGCCGGAGCATTCCTACATGTACAATTTAACGAAAATTACTGAAATTTTTTGTCGTCTTTTCGACATTTTTCACAATAAACGTCACGTCTGTTTCACATTTTTCGCGATAAACGTCACTGTCAACTTTGAAAGCCATTGACATCTTTAAGCGTTACTGTCATATTTGAACGTCACAGTTAACATCAAAAATTACTATCTTTTATGTTGCCATTGGTAGGAGAGGCGGTTGACACTTACGCGTTTTTAGTGGGCGTTGCTTGTCTATAGCGCGATAATTGTTTTATATGATTTATATAAAATATTTTCGCGTCTTTGCTGTCAAATATCGCTAGTTTCTTATTCTCATTTCTTGATTTACGTAATGTAGATTTAATTTTTTTCTATATTTCGTTTTGTTTTTTAACTCTCCAAGTAACTCGCGGTTCGTATTTTAATTTTTATTGTTAGTTTTGATAATATCAACAAATTGGTAAGTTGTATGAAATATCTCCGTTTTCAAACCGCAAGCAATATTTTCTTAGCGATGGATTTCTTCCATTTATGTTGAATCTTAACAATTTACAAGGAACCACATATCCTGGTGAGAGAGGAAACTCCAAAAGTGGGGGTTGGTTCCAAAGGAAGGAGCGTATAAGTGCTAAAGCAATTAGGTATTTTCGAAAAGTTCTACGAGGTAAATTTTTCATCATTTGCTGAAAGTTTACATTTTTAAATATGGATGGGTACATTTGGATTTGTACAGCGGAGGTGTCGTTACGAAAGCAAAAAACAAAGACGTGTTTGAAGCAAATTAAAGTTCGCACGAGCACGTTGCAAGTTGGATGCCTGGCAAATGCTTAGATTCGTCAATCTATGGGTGCACTGAGTTTAATTAAGCGCGATAGAAATCCAAGTCAGAGTGTCCCATCCAACTGCTGTCGATGGGACCTCATTCTGCCGGGAGGTGGTTTTAATATCATCAAACTCATGCCGTTGAAAGACAGTGGGTGTTTACGACTCAGGTACAAGTAGAATGTTTGTGGTGTCCGTTCAGGATTGTGGTGCGGACACACTACTGCCAATCCTAAAGCAATTGATCCAGAAACAAATACTGGATATTTCTCCATCAATCTCGCTGGGGAGCTGTACAACACCTACAACATCGAAGCTGAATTGGAGCAACCTTCGAACACAGTCCCCGAACAGGAGGCTGAAATCGGGAAAGGGGTGAAGGATGACCCTTCTCCCGAGAGGAGATATTTTAAAATTATTTTTGTAAGCATATTAAGTCTTATTACTTTAACCTTCTTATTTATATCTTTGTTAACAGTGCTTGCGTTTTCAGTGAACTTGGTTTAATTTTTTTTTGCGTTCTGGATTCGCGAAAAGAACGTGTATCTTTTGTCTATTCACGTTTTAATTATTGTTGAGAAGGCCTTTATAAGAGTATATCTTAGTTTATCACGCTGAGAAACTCAATTTCGGAGGTGAGCGAATTTTTAAATTCTTCTTAAATATGACAGTGACGTTTATCGAGAAATATTACGAAACGATGACAGACGCTTATCGTGCAAAATGTTGAATAGAAGGTTGACGTTTAAAGATGCAAGAAACGTATGAAAATGACATCGACTTTTATTCTGAAAAATGTCGAAAAGATGACAGTAACTCTTAATATTTATTATCGGTAAATCGCACATTTGGAAATGCCCTCGCGCAAAGAGTTTTACGCCTTAACGATTACCGCGCTGAAATCTACAAATTACCAAAGTTTTAAAATTTTTGAAAATAATTATGTATACAAATACACATATCGAATTAAGAAATAATGTGATTGTATAAACACCTTACATGTCGCTTTCTACATTAAATTAAACAGTTTCCTAATCCTTCTGGCCAGCTACATTTTTTCTTAACTAAATACAAGTAAATGAAACAGAGGATCTTGACGAGTTCCGTGTTCAGTTATTGCATGAAATGGTATTCACACACAAATACATTGTTCTTCAGATATCTCCGCGTGTATCTTCGGAAGGACATCGGCAATTTCCAAAATGGTTGTTCGAAATGTGGAAAACAACTACTTGATGTTTGAAAATACTTTTATACTTATTTTGGAGATTAATGGTGGTTTGTTCTTGGCTAGGTAATTTTCAATACGTCACTTTATTTGATAGAAGATTTTTTTGCCTTAATCGTTTCTAAAAGACTACTTCGCGCGAATAATAATTGATTTCTTTGTAGATTCTACTACAACAACATATCCTTAATACGCAGCGATGATATCAACTGCTGGCACGGATATTGACAAGCGAAGAAAATATGAATTAAGTGTAATCGCGCTACTCGCATCCACTCTTTCGAAAAACAAAAGCGTGGAAGATTATCGCATCTTTTCTGATCTGGCAAAATACTATCCTTTCGATGATGTAGTGGCAAAAGTGCTCTTTAAAGGATCGGAACAAGAACAAATCTACGCCATTCAAACGAAATGTGGCAGAGACCAATTCCAAATAAAGAAGTATTTTGACGGATATAATGAAATCGTAAAACAAGAAGACAAAAAGAGTATTCAGTGCTGGTACTTTGCCGTCAAGGATGTTGAATATTTCAATAAACAGTTTGAAAGACAAGGACTACTATGCAAAAGACGCAGTAGTAAAAACCCTAAAGACATTCTTAATGAAGCACCGTGTTATTTACTTAGGAGTTCAGATCGCAAATATAAACCTTTGTTCAACAACCTTTATTTATATTTCGATCAGCCTGATGCTCAAGAAATCCGCGAGAAACTCGAACAAGAATGGAAAGTTAACGTTCCCCCACACTCGTACATCGAAAAATACTTTACCAACACGACGGAAGGTTTGAGTAAGGCATCGTTTGAGCACGAATTGTTAAAAATTCGCTTTTCGAATTATATAGTGACACCCACAAAAGCAATCTCATTTCAACACGAAGCTGTTGCTGAATGGAATCGGTTAACGTTAGAGCGGGATGTCACTATAGTGCATAATGATAAAAATATTAAAGAATATTTATTTGGATGTATCTTGCAAAGCATTTCCGACGTAATAGACATCATCCAGTGGAACAGCTTCATTGATAATGAAGGTAAACTAAACAGTTGGGTTAAGCAGCGGCTTAAAGCAAAGTCTTATAAGGCAGAAAGCTTGAAGGATTTATTGGTACAATTGTGGGAGGAGGACAAAATACCTCTTCTTTTGAAAACCGACGCTTTACCTCCAGTTTTAAAAGAATTCTCTCGCCTGAAGAAAAGGTTCATTATAATAGACTCGAATCCTACGAATCAATGTCTTGATATTGAAAGTTGCGAACTGAAAGTGTTTAGGCACTTGGGCGATGTAGCAGACGAGGAAATGATGAAGAGCATTTCAGTTTCACTACAATGCAGAAAACCGACTTCCTTGTTCGAAATTATCAAGGATGACGTGAAATTAATGGAATCTATAACTTGTTCAGATATCGTAAAGTTGATGAGGTCCAGAAAGGCGTATCTAAGGAGAGAATGTTTGGATGGCGACAATTATATGCTCTTTATAATAGAAACTGAACATCTTCAACAGGACAGCTACGACGAAAAACGGCGGAATGGAGCTAATATCGTGGTATATTGTAAGCTTGGTGAGAGTTATGAATATCACAATAAGTTTAGAGCGGATCGTCGGTTTAAGAGCTACAAAATCTTTCGTTTAAAGGATGGTGATAAATTAGCTTTGTTGCCAAGGATACCGGATCTTGGTACGATACAGTCTGAAGAAGAATATCGTGATTTAGGACGTTTCTTTGTTGATGAAAAAGACGAAAGTGTATATGTTATGGAAAACGGAGTCATCATACCCATCATTGGGGAAGTGCCGATTCGTGTCCGTCAGATATACATACCTCGTTATTTAAGAGAAGGTAGTTGTAATCAGTTCACCACACAGTATGGCAAAAAGCTGATACCGGAAAATGATATACTGAAGGACAGTAACGATAAAATTATTGTTATAACAGGAGAGCCGGGAATGGGTAAAACTGCACTCTTACATTCTTTATTTCAATCTTGTGATTCGAAGTACTACATTCTGTTTAACGACTTGGCCCGCCACCAGGTCGATTTACGCAAGGGTAAACTGAAAAGCTTCCAAGACCTCTTACGTGTCTCGCGCGATGAGTATCGTAATTTACCCTACAAGCGCTTTTTAGATGGTCTACATGATTACGCCCATCGACTAGTATTAATACTTGACTCGTTCGATGAAGTTGTGGCTACGTGCAAAGACCAGGTAGTAGAACTCGTACAAAACCTCGAGAAAATTAGTTTGCAAAAAATAATCATCGCTTCAAGATTGGCAGCTGCCGATCTGTTAATCGGTAATGTTAAGGCTAAAACGTTCAAAGTAGAAAAGTTTGACCAAAAATCCGACAAACAATGCATAGCTGATTATTGGAATTTCGATATTAGTAATTTCCGTCATATACCGTCAGAATTTCTAACCACCCCTCTATATTTAAATATGTTAAAATACATCGCAGAAAACAAAACAAATCTGGAAGTGGTAAACGCTTGGAATCTCTATGAAACAGTAGTCAAGTTAAAAATGGATGATTACTGTCGACGAATAGAGCCGTATTTTCTGGATGAAAACGAAGCTCGTTCCATTCTGTTAAAGCATGAAGAGTTGGCTCTGAAAGTTTTGTTTGGTGTTAACGAAGTGACAAAGGGTTTTAAGGAGACGACGTCAAATCGCTCGAATTTTATAAGGCTAGGTTTGATCGTTCGTTACGATAACGAAAATCCAGTTTTCGTCCACCACACTTTCGTAGAATTTCTTGTTTCGAAATGGCTGATTGAAAATGTTGACAAGGACGATGCAAAATATATCTACGAGTTAATTCTAGAAACCAGGCGAGAATATGTATTAAATATCCACTCCGAAACGTTACCATTACATAAAGCTGTTTTAGATTGCGATGATAACGAAGTATTACGTTTGTATAAAGAGAATAAGCGTTGCCTATTAGAAATGGATGGTCTAGGACGAAGTGTTCTTCATCTAGCGGTAATTTTTGATTATCCGTACGTCTTAAGTGATCTTATTCGGTGTATGCTTAAGAAAGGGTACGACATATACACGCGCGATAAAATAATGAAGTGGACCTGGACCGATTATTTAGAAAAATACCATCGAATCGGGGAATTATTTGCATTTGATCATTTTCTCGCTTCGCAAGCTTATCTGAATTATTGCGCAAACCATGTAAAGTCACTAAATTATCTACTTCAACTGAAAGGTTTCATCGACTGTTACGATGCTGCTATTTCTCACTCTTCGATAAGCCTAATTCGTACACTGTTATCCTGGAAGTATGGCGAAGACAGGACTTTTGTAGAAATACGCGAGATGTGCTTACATTCACCAACGTGTATATCGCGGGAACACTTAGATATTGCATTGACGGATGAGAAGCTCGACGGTACTCATCTGGTATGCATTTATGGTAACGGAGAAGCTGTAAAAACGTATATCGGTAGTGGAGTAGATTTCAATAAAATGGATAAATTTAATTGTACACCATTACATTACAGCGTCATGGCGACGCAAAATAAACAAATCATCGGTTTATTAATCGAAAAGTACGGAATTTTGAATCTTTACGCAGGTCGGTATGGACGCACTACAATATTCAATATGAGCATAGCGACTGACGACACGAGTGTGACAAAGATGCTGTTACAAGGTCTAAATCGTAGAGCACCCGATTCTCCATCTTTAGACGCCATCGATTCCGACCTTCCGGGCTCTCTTCTTGATTTTGCTATCGAACGCGGAAGCAAGAGTGTAACTGAAACACTGTTAGAATATTTTTCCGACGTTGGTCTTTTAGCGCGGGCACGTCTAGACCGACCTTTGCGTACGGCGATAAGATCTCAACAGATGGAGTTTATTGAATTATTATTACAACATGGAGCAAATCCAAACTCCAATGACAACTGGCATTTCTGTTCAATTCTCGAATCAGCAATTCAAAGCAGAAATGAGGATATCGTCCGTATGTTATTGAACCATAATGCCGACGTCAATGCGATTTATGGGCATAGGACACCTCTGACACGCGCCCTAGAAGTATCGACACGCGCTATCGTCGAGTTGCTATTACGAAATGGAGCCGACGTAAATTATGTGGACAAATTTAAAAAGGCGCCTCTTATGTATGCCATTAAGTACAAGCACGGTAAGGATATTCTTCAACTATTGCTGAATTTTAACGCCGATGTGAACGTCGAAAATGAGGATGGCGAAACGCCTTTAGATATGGCAATAAAAGAAAACAAATGAGAAATTATCGAAATCCTTTTACAAAACGGAGCTCACGTAAATCACGTGGACTCAAGCAGTTGGACGCTATTGATTCACGCAGTCCAGAGAGAAGACGATTATGCCGTTCAAGTGCTGCTGAATCTAAATGCTGATGTTAACATCAAAGGCGAAGATGGAGTAACGCCTCTTTGTGTGGCAGTAAAAACACAAAACGCCGATATCGTTCAAATCTTGCTGGAGAAAGGAGCCGACGTCAATTGCTTTGACGGTTGTGGCGTTTCACCTCTAATGGCCGCCGTCGAAACGGGAAACACAGGGCTTGCTACAATATTATTGGAAAACGAAGCAAACGTGAACTTAAAGAATGAATGCGGTGTTACGGCGCTCTATGCTGCCGCATTTAAGAGAGACGTAGCGATGATTGAATTACTAATGGAGCGCGGTGCTGATTCGAATATTATAACAATGGGCGAGGATATATTCCGTAATGCTAAGAGAACGGGGAATCTTGAAGCCGTCGCGTGGTTGTTGAAAAATCGTCCAACCGCATCAAACAACTCCAGCGAGACTCATGCAGTCGCCATTATCGAAAGGGTTGCGGAAAATTGGGATGGCATCAATTTGGACGATAAACTCCGTACTCTTGACCCGGGACAGTATAATTTAGTGAAAGCGCATTCCAACAGTGAGGATAAGGTTTCATCCGCAATTTGTTCTCTTATTAACGCACCCAGTAATGGAGACGTAATTGATATTTTTATTAACAACGTCGCCAACTATAAAATCGTAAACCTGATTGAACGTATTCGTAGTACTGGAAATTATAATAAAAAATTAAATAGTTTCAAGATTCTATGGCGATATTATGAAAATCGGTTTCAACTACTTCGAACTGTGATTGAATTAAATGACGACGACATTTCTCTTTATTTATTGGAAGATATTTGTTTGAACGAACTTGATAAGATTAGCGATAGTCTTCTTTGTATTGCAGTACATAAAGGAAATAGTGTGGTCACTAACATGCTATTGGGGCAAGGATATTCGGGGAATAAGCCAGATCGAGATGGTTTCACACCCCTGATGATCGCGGTTTGTAATGGAGATGAAAACATTGTGAATAAGTTATTACGCAGCGGTGCTGATGTTAATTTCGAAGCAAATGATACTGGCCTTACAGCCTTGTATATTGCCGCGCTGATTGGCGATCGATATATGGCAAAAAAGTTATTGGAGTATGGAGCGAATAAAAATATTAATACGTCTGAGGATGTTTTCGAGTCTTGCGTGAAGCTAGCACAGGTTTATGGTGATCTAAGACTTTCCGCATATTGCACATTCGAGAATAGAAACAGGATTAAAGACATTATTGAAGAAGAAGCACGGAAAATAGCAACCCAGGAAGCTAATGATGATACTGATGATTCACTAAATAGTGATTATACCGATAGTACTACAGATAATGATGATATTGTCCATAGAAAGTATACTATGTTTTTTGAAAAGTACTGTAGCATAACGTAAAGAGGATTTCGCCACCTTTAGGATATGTCATTCCGTTGATTTATTTGGTAAGTGTACTTATATGTTCCTTCCAGTTTAATCTGCTATCGACCTGTAACCCTAAACATTTTACGCGAATTTTTCGTTCCTGTAGCTTACTGTAACTTTTGTTTTCTCCTTCTATATTTGTTACCTCCTCTTCGATTTTCATCGTTACGCTCTCGGTTATAATTATCGGAGTATCATCAGCAATCATATTAACGAAGAGACTCGTTTGGTCGCGTGCCATTTGTATATAAAATGGATCCCTGTTGTGGTCCTCGTTGTACTGTTAACCAGTTTGATTGTGCACCTTTTCATTCGCAAGTTATTTTCACGCATTACATACAATAACGTTAACAGAATTGTATTGTATCATACACCTTACCTCTATGTCCCATGACTTGTAACTTATGTAACGGGATGTTGGAACTAACACTATCGAATGCTTTATTTTAAATAGATCTGAAAATAATCCAATGTCTTTTTTAGTTTTTTTTTTGCTTCACTGATTATCATATAAAATGCGTGATTAGTAAATCGGATAATGTATGTATGTATGCATATATGCTAGGTACGTTATTTGGTGAGAAAACAGTAAGATTTTACTCTGACTCTAACTCTAACTTTACATAACAGAAATTACCGCTATTTTTCTGTATTTTGTCGATTTATGTAAATAAGCTTTTGAACAATTGTGTCGGAAATACATTCACTTTAGAAACAACAATTCACGGTAAAAGTTAATAGTATACGCAATATATCGGCGTTAGTTTTTAGTAATTCATCTCCGCCTACCACCGACGTGTTATTAAGACAACGAATAATGTCACAGGATCTCTTAGGCTGTATATCTACACTATTGTATAAAATTGGAAGCGTAAACTATGGCATGCGATCTATCAGTAAGCATAGACTGCACCCAGAAGTGTGTGATTACACTATTTTATTCGTCTTGGCCAGAAATATGTTTTAACTTCATTTTTAAAGCTATTTCTTTTAAAGGAAGTAATGATGGTTTATTTAACATACATTTTATGCATTACCCCATAACTTTTCATTAACGATTCACGTCTACAGTCTGAGAGCTGACGCTACAAGTTTATTTTTCGCGCTATCTATCTATCTATGCTTCCGCCTTAAACCAGCCAATTTGCAAATAACACTAAATAATTCGCTCTTCTTCCCTAATTCAACTAACATATACGAAACTTTATTAACTTATGAATCCATTCTAATATTATTAAATATTAGTTTATGTTTCAATGATATCGTTGAATTGATGCTTTTACGTGAAGTTTGAAGAAATGCAAAAATTGCCCCTTCTAATTTTAGTTTATTGTCGAAGATAAAAATGTTTAAGAATTCTAGCTACGCTTAATAAATTTAATTAAATAATTCAGTTGAGCAATTAGTTCACTTGATTGTAAGAAAGTGAAATTTAAATTTAGAAATCTTGGCATCGAACAGATTCGGAATGGATCTCTGTTTACAATATTCAAACTACATTTATTCGATATAACAATTTAAGCTAAGATACAAACATGTATTTCAACATTATGTACAGTAAAGTAATGCAATCTAAAGCAAATGTAAGAAACTAACTATTGTAGTCTTCGTTGGGGTATAATAAAATTGACTAATCTCTGCATTCGTAATATTCAGTTTACAACAACTTTTAAACTGTACACTCTCAGATGTAATGGTTTTATCAACGTTAGTAGCATACGTACAAGTAAAAGTATCGTTATAGAGATGAAGTTGGAGATGTGAATTAGGTGCATAACGACACTTTGCGACATTTATATTGTATCTCCAAAAACATTTTCTAGCGGTACGTATGAAGTTTTCAAGCTCTTTTGATCATTTTCTCTATCTGCATTATTCATCGTGTTACCATTGTTGTATTGCACATTTCTCCTTATAATTAATTTTAACTTCCTTGTTAACAAGATAAATTTTGACCATATTGGCTATTGTATCAATATTTTTCAATTGTGACAACTATCACTTGTGCTGCTTTTATCTGTATTCTTTTGGCTCTGTAGTTATAAGCAGCGAATTGATTTCGTTCAGCATTTTAGATTTTGTTTTGTTAGAATGCTTATATAAGGTTTCTATGTTTGCTTCTTGTGATACTTTTAACGGTGTTCCATGAGGCTTTCATTTTGTTATTTGCTTGCAAAATGTAGTTGGTGTTACAGTTGCTCTTTGCTTTTTGTGCAATAAAATTAGGAGACTTACAATAAGTTTTATAAATATCTTGTGGGATTATCCGTCTTAAAATGACGTCGTATACTTGACTTTTGTTATTGCATTCATACCGAACGTCGTCATTTAACTTTTATCGAACGCTTGTTTATTATTTTTCGTATCCTTTTCAGATATCCTTCGTAAATATTTATTATGCTTAATACCTAAATATAGCTTGTTTGGGCCCTGTTCTTACAACGTTATGTACCAGTGGACGTCTTTTTGCGTTCCCTTATGCCATTTAGTTGTTCATCTGTGATTGTTCTTATCCGAAATATATCTTTTCGTGTATAAGGCATACCATTTTGAATATTCTGAACATAATGATCCGATACTGCAAATCTGTGCACGAGACTGCTGCATGGCAATTTGGGTTGCGTGAATATATAAACATTGTAGCTGCTTTTATCTGTATTCTTTTTGGCTCTGTACTTGTAAACTCTAAAGACAGTAGGAAGCATAAAATGCCGTTGAGTTTTTTATTGTCGGTATTAAGTACATTTAAATTAAAATCACCACGTGCAGTAATCGAACACTTCAACTTATAGATTCAAAATGTCTTCCATTATATCGAGAAATAATTGAAAGCTACTTGCTAGTGAACAATATGTACATACATTCAATGTAATGAATTTTATTTTGAAAATTATTACTTCTCAGAATTCTAATACGGATTCTATACTCTCTTCTTTCAGACACATCAACTCAATCCAATCATCTTCAAGAATGAAGCCCATTGGAGTAAGCAGCGAAATCAAGCTGAAAGTGCAAATTTCTATGCTAAATATACGGTGATCAATTTTAAACTCACTTTGTCAAGGAATACCTCTTTGTTTTTAATTTTTTTGCCTTCTGGATATGTAATATCGGTAGTTTATACCTCTAAATCACTTACTTATATATTACTGTCGGTATCATATGCTACATTCAATTGTAATTTATCGTAGTTCTAATTTACATACGTTATATTATAGTTGCATTTTTGGAACGGTTTTGACTTCTACATTAACTGTGCCGTAGATTACGTTTAACTGTAGTTTATCATAAGTTCTAAGCCAAATACATTTAAATGGTGTATATATTTCTATACCGTTAATTATAACATAAGCTAAGTTTGATTGTAATTTACGTTTTTGTTTTCATATTATCATAGTAAATTTATCCTACTTAATTTGAGCTTTGTTGCTTTCGTTGTCAGATTTGATCGTTTAATTTTTTAGCAGCGCCCAAATAAATAGAAGTTTTATTTTGTAAGGCGACAATATCTTTCGGAGGCAGCTCGTGGGCTTTTCCATATAATGTCTGTGGTTTTCTCATCGATCAATTGGAGTGGAACCAAGGATGTGATAAAACACTTTCACCTGCACGTGATGCGTCTTGGCTTTGGTATCGTACGGGATGTATCCCGAACTGCCGTCAATGCCACTCCACCTATAGTTTATTCCAAAAAGAGAGATAAAATTCTGACCAGGCCCGCAGCCCAAATTGCAACCTACATATTTGTGAAATCAATTTTACGCAGTAAACTTAAATTTGAAAACCTTTCTGAAATATAAAATCTGTACCAAATAAAATTGTATATAGATTCTTCAGAGATTATTCTACAACTAAGACAACAGTAGTCACATAAAAGTAAATAAATTTGTCTAGAAAGCACATATTTCATTTATTTGTTGAAAAACGTTGAACTAGTTAATGTCATTATATAGATAACAGTGTATAGATGGTAGTACACAATAAACAATAGAGTTGAAAATAATTTAAGTTTTAGAACCAAGTAAAAAACCCGAATATTGAGTTAATTTCATTAAATTGTAGTCATTCTCTGTGTGTATAAAAAGCCAATCACATTTAACTTTAAATCGCTTTCCAAATGGACAATAACAATAACAATCAAATGAAATGCATTAAATATTTTTTTCATAAATGGAATTTAATAATTATGCTTAATAGTAAGCTCTCTCTAAAGTTTCAAAACCATAAGCCGCCGTTTCGATGTAAATTTTCAAAATTCCTACCAACCTAAGCCCAACAATGTGTAAGCATATACAATTATTTTTGTGGCATAATACTAGTGCGTTTACGCTGTGCTATACTATTAATTACATTCCTCTCATTTGCGGACAGAAGCTCGCGAGATATATACGTATGAAAATTCCTGCAATAAAAAACTGAAAGGAGTTATATGTATATACCTATGTATTTTAGATAACAGTACAAAACATCAAAATTATCAGACCGTTCATTTAGTGTAAGGAATATGTCGATCTACGACAGATTTAGCATTTCAAGTTAATATTATTTATTTATCTGTCAAGTGTACCAGTTATCTTCAAAGGATATTTATGCATGCACCACTACCTTTGTATGGAGGGTACAACCCTATTTAATTGTTATTAGATAAGTGCACCTCAGTGCTGGGCTTATTTGTGTGTCCCTTCAAATGAGCCAAATCTTATTTCTTTGTCTTGATTTTGTCTAAGGGACATTGGTTTAGGTTTGTAGGGGAGCGAAACACTTTCGTTATTTGTATATTTATAAGGGAACCCAATAGTAGCGAATGGCAGATTTCGAAACAAGAGTATGTGATGTCACGGCTACTCAAGCGTTCTCGTATCGGAAATAATAGGCGCTGTTAATACTTTTCTAGCTCTTTGCTACTGTCCTCCTCTAGAACGGAAAAGTCAACAACCAACAAATGTGCGAAGTGTGCAACGACAAGGAAGTGTTGGAGTCGATATCATATATAGAAATTTGGGCCGTTAATCTCGTCCGCGTCGACGGACAATTAATGGAAAAATGTCACGTTATAACGGAAAACCTTCGATAGATAGATAACGAAGAACATTGCATTCTCTGCGACCGTCAACTGAAAGCGGAGATATTATACTCGTTAAGCTTGTGGCTATATACGTTCCGACGAAGCTATAAAAAGATTGTCGCTACAATCTCAACAGAAAAGCAAATTTATGGATAAACGACAACTGTCAACATAAACCATATTAAAGACAATAGAAACAATATAAAAGTATAACAAAATAAAAGTAATAAATTCTCAAAAAAAAAATAGACAGAATAACATAAAGAACAAAGAAACAATAGTGCATAAATTAAACAAAACCAAAATGGATCTGTACTTGCTGTTTCAAAACTTTTTAATATACTTTGATGCGGAATGGAAATTGGACTATAACTGCCGATATCGGCTGCATTAGCATTTTTGAAAATTGGACAAATCCTGCAAGCTTCCATCCAGACAGAGAAGTGCATGTCTTCAGGACCAAATTAGATATTGTACATAACCGTAGAGAAAGGACGATGGCGCAGTCTGTCAGCAGGAAACTAGGAATCTGGTCAGACCCGGAAATTGCTTTGTTTTTAAGGGTTTTTATTGCAGATAACACTTCATCAACCCTCAAGGAAGTTAAGTGGAGGTGAGTACTTGAATAATAGTTAATATCCTTATTAGGAGGAGACCGATTTCAGACTTGGAATACACTCCGAAAAGGCCTCGACAATCAGTTGTCAGCCCGTAAAACGCTCCCCATTTCTATACATCACTCCGGGAATTGTACTAGTTCCTCTGCGGACACCAATAAAAGACCAGAAGTTCTTGGCATCCAGACACATCGACAGCTCAATCTTAGAGATATAACAGCGACAAACTTGCATAATCAATGATTTTGTTAGATTAAATCAAGTAAGGTCCCTGAACTTTTATACTTCTTCTATAACTTATATTTTAGTTTAATATTTCGAATGATTTCAGCAGTATACCACAAAAGAAAGCTCATAGGTTTAACTCGTTGAGGGTGGATAGGAACAAATTTATCAAGCATTTTATAAATTATTTCATAAAATTCACTACGAGCAGTGTTAACATCTACGCAGTTGTCTAATATTGACCAGTTCGCACCAGTAATGAACTCCTAAAGAGCGGAAAAGCTTTTCGAAAATCATATATTTTGTTCCTGCTGTCGGTAGGAAAGTTGACGCTTACGATACTGGTAAACCGGAATGCAATGCTTAAAGTAGGGTGGAAGGCAGAATCCTCTTGGACCAAAGGTAGATCATCTCGAGTCGCTTCACAAGAAATGGTTGAAAACACAAGATCCAATAATTTATTTTGTGAATTATAGACACCTCTGTATTGTTGTACGTTTAATAAATCGCAAAAGTTATCCAAAGTGGTAGTTTGCTGAAAAGTAGGGTTGTTGTGACAAAAGTTGGGAATATTAAAGTCCCTAACGATAATAAGCTTGCCAGTAGTTAACTTACGAAGTGATCTATCGAAACATGGAGGTCATTTAAGCGAAGGTATGGATGGTATATACAAAACAAAGATGTATATGGCGGAGTTGTTATAGGAGCATTTACATCCAGTTATATCTAAACCTGTAAACTCGGCTATTAATTTTGACATAGCAAGCTATTATACACGAATAATAGATCTGCATGCCAAGAAGACACCCCTTCCGCGACTAAGCCCTGTTAGAGCAAAATTTCTATCGCATCAAAAAATATTGTAAGATGGCGGAAAGAATTCCATATTGAAGACATCTGAACTCAACCAAGTCTCGTTTAACGCTACAAAATCATATTCACAATCGCTAATATTACACAAGAACTCATCAGGCTTATTCCTAATGATACGGTAGTACAAGTGAAAACAAGAATTGGAGTTATTTAGGCTATATGTAGTATTATTAGCGGTGATACTACTTGTGGGATTATCCGTCTTAAAATGTCGTATACTTGACTTTTGTTATTGCATTCGTACCGAACGTCGTCATTTAACTTTTATCGAACGCTTCTTTATTATTTTTCGTATCCCTTTTACATATCCTTCGTAAATATTTATTATACTTAATACCTAAAGATAGCTTGTTTGAAACCTGTTCTTGCAACTTAATATATCCGTAAACGTATTTTTTTCCTTCCCTTATGAAATTTAGTTGTTTATCTGTGAGTGTTCTTATCCGAAATATATCTTTTCGTGTATAAGGCATACCATTGTGAATATTCTGAACATAATAGTGCGACAGTGTAAATCTATGCACGTGACTGCTGCATTTCAATTTGGGTTGCATGAGTATATTATCAGTGTAACTGGTCTTATCTATATTGTTTTTGGCCCTATAGTTGTTTGCTTTAAACTCTAAACTAAAAAAACAATAGGAAGCATAAAATGCCGTTTACTTTATCTTATCGTTGTGATGTTAAGTAAATTTAAATTACTACGTACAGTGATCGAACTGTTCAACCTATAGATATCAAAATGTTTTCCATTCTATCGAGAAATAATTGAAAGCTACTTGCTAGCGAATAATATGTACATACATTCAATGTAATGTATTTCATTTTGGAAATTATTACCTCTCAGAATTCTAAAAGGAATTCTATACTCTTTTGTTTCAGACACATCAGCTCAACCGAATCATCTTCCCGATTGAAACCCCTTGGAGTAAGCACTGAAACCAAGCTGAAACTGCATACTTTTATGCCAAAAATACGTTGATCAATTTAAAACTCACTTTGTCAAGGGATTCCTCCTTGTTTTTATTTCTTTTGTGCTCCAGATATGTAATATCGGTAGTTTATACCTCGAAATCACTTACTTATATATTACTGTCGGTATCGTAGGCTACGTTCAATTGTAATTTATCGTAGTTGTAAGTTATATATAGTCGAGGCACTCTTTAAGTTCCAATACACGTCATTAGCGCGACGTCATAATATAATCAAACGACGTCAAAATAATGCAATGCGACCACACAAATAAAAGTATTTTATATTGGTACATAATATACTTAATTATTATATTTTCCATATCGCAGTACTTTTATGTTGCTGTTATTGGCTATATTTGATGAAATACAATGTTCTCGGTTATCCTTGGTCCGGCCAGTTTTAAATCTTCACAGTTCGTAGACTATTCGTAGACATTAGTATGTTAGACTGGATTTAATAGCGAGTTTGTCTGTGTATCCGGCAATGTTATAAGATCTGACGTCACGATTTACTGATGAGGTGCATTTGAACTTGGAGTATATGTTATGTTATTGCTATATTTTTGGAACGCACTATATTTCTATAATTATAACATAAGTTACGTTTAATTGTAATGTACATTTTCGTATTATCATAGTAAATTTATCCTACATAATTCGAGTTTTATTGCTTTCGTTGTCAGATTTGATCGTTTTATTTTGTAGCAGTACCGAAATAAATAGAAGTTTTATTTTGTAAGGAGGGAGGGGTTCTCATTGATCAATTGGAGCGGGACCAAGGATGTCGTAAAAACACTTTTACCTGCACGTGGTGCATCTTGGCTTTGCTATTTATACGCGATGATCCTAAACTGTCATCAATGCAACTCCACCTATAATTTATTCCAAAAAGAGAGAGACAAAATTCTGAACAGACACCCAGCCCAAATTACAACCTACATATTTGTGAAATCAATTTTACGCGGTAAACTTAAATTTGAAGATCTATCTGAAATATAAAATCTGTACCAAATAACATTGTATATGGATTCTTCAGAGTTAATTCTACAATTAAAACATCAGAATGGTAAATGTAGTGGTTACAACACATGAAAGTGAATAAATTTGTCCAGAAAGCACATATTTGATTTATGTATTTGTTAAGAAAAGTTGATATAGTGAATGTTATTATGTAGATAACAGTGTATGTATGGTGATAGATAATATAAACAATGGAATTGAAAATAGCTTAAATTTTACAATTGCACGACAATCGTTTAGAATTGGAACTGGCCAAATTAACAACATATTTATTTTAAAACCTATTTCAAGATTTTTGAATTAAATCTCATGTTTCTGAGGAAATGGGTCATCAGGTGCCATAAGTACATCGATAATTCGAAGAAGACCCTTTATACATGATTCTTCTTTTAGTTGTGCTTCATTAAAAGATTCCAGTACATGATCTATCAATTACCTTTTTTTCTGTTCCTTTCTTTATATTCTGTCGATTTTGAAATCCGTACAATGGTAATATCTTGTAACGTGTTGATATGTTGCACTCAATAAAGTTACCTAGTACTTGGGAAATCTGATTTATGATGTCACCGATTATTGTGTTGAATGTACCCGTTACAATTTTTTTGTAAGCATTTAAAATTGTCTGCTTTTCAGCGTTACTCAAGTGATTTGCTTTCTCCCGTTTCTTTGAAGGAGAATACAGACCTGCACTTTTAACAGTACTGGTGCTAGGTTCTGCATCCATAACTGGAAGCAACAGCTACAGAATTATAATTTCAATACAACTAAAAGTTTTTTGTATATTGCATATTACCTACATAATCTATTAACTTTCAAATTAAAGCTCTGAGAAGAACTAATCTAGATCGCAAAGTACCTCAGGTAATATTAGAATTATGCGGAAACGCAAACCTCATATAAACAATGTTAAGGATATCAAAATCCTTGACAATTTACAGTTAAAGGGAATGTTATACAGTGTTATTTCGCTTCGCTTTCAATCAATAAGAAATAACTGTTACTTGGATCTGAGATTTGTCTCTCTCTTTTTTGGAATGTATGATACACGGTGGATAAAAAACTTTCTTCCTTTCTAGAATTTTATACCATGGTGGGATACAAACCATATCCGTGCTGGTTAGTTATTCCACTTCTTAACTTGTTGTACTGTCCCTCAATAAAATTTGCTGGAATTAGAAATGCTACGACCTCTAATGAATAATTTGACTGTTGTTGGAGATCTATAATGAGCTAAAATTCGCTTATATCGCGTTGTTTGAGGTATTGCTGTGGCCCATTTCGTCGAGAATTTATGCTCCAGCTTAGTCGCCATTTTATCTTAGCTTCATTAATGTCGCAAAAGCTAATTCGGCAATCAACGCATCTTTTCTTAACTAATGGGATCTTCGACGTTTAACTGCCACGGAAACATCCTCACAGTTTTTCGATGGTCGGCGCCTGTCAATAGAAAAAGGGACCAGGAATACAATGAAGAACCACTTCAGGAAACTTTACTTCTTCTTGCAACCAGGCACTCAAGTTTATCAAGAAGCAATTGTTCGTTCTCTGCGCACTTTTCAAATTTCGATAATAGGGAGGGAAAACGATTATCTGATAAAACTCAAAGTCTCTGTTGCAATTTCATCACCGTTTGTTTGAAAATGCTCTTTAAATAAATCAAGAACTCGATATTTTCGTAATTACGCGGATTCTTCATGAAATTCCTTAATCTCAATCACGACCATACGTGCGATTGGCTGAGTCGCCATGGCCGTAATACGCCAATTCGAAAAGAAACACTCAAGTACACGAGAAACTAATGAAGTTTTCAACCGGAAACAGCAATGTAAAGTCTTAAAAAGACACACCAACATTTCAGAAGACAATGTTCTATCAAATGATTTTATTTACCCATAACTCGGAAGCTTTTATGGATTCTAGGCGCACGCAGGGAGAGGTAAATAAGCTGCCGTATTTAAAACTAATTAAGGAACTATCTATTATTAAGCACTTACGTCTATATTAGATTCATCGGTCCAAAGAACTTTGGCCCAGTCATCTACAGTCCAATGTCGGTACTTCTTTGCCCATGTAAAGCATTGCTTGCAGGGTAGCTCGGTCAGCAAAGGCTTGTGTCGCGGTTCCCGGGCACGTAAATTCGCCGCAGTTAACCTTCTTCTTACCGTATCCACGGAGATTGGTGCGTCTCGTTGAGCGCGGAGCTCTGCGGAAATTGCTATCGCGGATTTGTGCCTACCCCGGAGCGCGATACGCTCTATCAATCGTTCTTCTCGCGCATTCGTTACACGTTTTCTACCGCTCTTGGGTAGATTATGATACTCTCCAGTCCTTTGGTAGCGGCTAATTGTGTTTTGCACTGCACAACGCGAACATTTTACTGTCTTAGCAAGTTTTATTTGTGACAATCCTTGTTTGTCCAATAAAATTATGTGGCATCGTAAGGCCTCAAATATTTGGGGCTTTTTTGGCATATTGTGTATACACAAACTTACAAAACAAGGTCCGCACTCTAAATGAACTTTTGAAACCGACAAACGACGTTTTTTTCTCTGCGCACAAAAAATTTTAATTGCTGTCTTATACTGCTTCGTAATTTATATTTTCTAGGCATTTCTGCTTTAGATAACGACCATGAATAGGTTCGCGGTACCCTTGTTCTAAGCAGCGCTACCTGCTGCGCAAAACACATGTTTGATTAGTGTGCCTATAACATCTGCTCGCAGCTGTATGCATTACAATTGCAATGTATTTGTATTTACAGGAAATAAAAAAAAGTCATCTATTGATGAATGTGTAAAGAACGACTTGGTACAATCTTCTATACAATATAACTTACGAAAACGCTAGAATATATTTTTTACCCTGAGAATAAGTTGAATTTGCAAACTTCCCTACGCTAGAAAATTAACATATGTCAAGGATAGGCTTTTACAATGTCTCTATTCTACACCCATACAATTAAAGGCACGTCTCTAGATACGGTCCTTCCTCTTTTGTTTCCACTCTTTTAATAATACTTATGCACCCGTCCTTTTTCACCATAACCACTCATTTCTCCGATGCTCGTCTTTCGTCTGGTTTTTGCACGTGTCACACACGTATTCGAAGCGAGCCAAACAGTAAGAAACGACGAATTATTTTTAAAACAATTGGAGGGGAGGTTTTGTTCTATACTTGTTTCATATCACTAGTCGTTTAATACCATACAATAAGACGCTCGTTATACGTACACTACATTAACACGTCTATCTGGGACATTTATTATTCTATTCTATTCACGGATTACAAGATTACGTATATGTATGTCCTGTTCTTTTCTTTTTTTATTATTCTCTTGTTATTTTAATCGTCCTTTTTGGGTTAAGTTCTTTTCGGTTTTGACTCGATACTTTTAACCCGGCAAGCACAATTAATTTTTATGGTTACGAACGATTAAAATCAGCCGTTGATGTTGGAGAGCGCGTTTTGTGCAAAAATTAAAAGTTCGCATGTTCACCCCTTCACATCGGTAAGGGTTTATTGGCCTATAAAGGATGTGAATTCTGAAAAAATCCGCCTCTTCTTTTCTAACTTACGTGGATAGATGTGAATAATATTTTATCGTCTTATTGAAGACTATAGAAAAGCCATATCTGCTGAAAAGTTCTTTCAATAACACTTTTAGCACGTTAGAGTTACTATAAATGAGACATTTTTTTCACGTTAAAATTCTGACAATCCTTACTACATTGATTACATGTGCTAAAATAATATAAATAAGAAGTCGTACAACATTATTTGGACCGGTTACTACTGTGAAAAGAATTTTTATCGGTTTATCGTTTTTTCCGTGTTTACGTGTTAGTGTTGCACTGTTAATTATTGCTTGTATGCGCTTTATATTTTCCCGTTATGGGTAAAAGAAGGATATATCAAATGAGAAAAAACTGCGTATTGAGGTGTTGTTGGGTATAGAATCTATTAAATGATTAATGGTGTCTTCTGGAATATTTAACCACTCTTCTGTAACAGCTGCAACGAGTTCTTCCTTATTGCTGGGTTTTCGGGGTCGTTTCGCCATATTTGTCTGGATTATGTGCCAAACATTCTTTATCGGATTCATGTCTGGTGATTGGCCTGGCCATGGTAAAATCCGAATCCCCTGTTCCTCTTCCCATGTTCCATGGTTGTTGTTCTTGCTTGGTGGCAGGGTGCTCCATCCTCCATAAAAGTGACGTCCTCTTTAGATAAAATGGCGTTGTCGAATATCGGTAGTAGTCCTTCTGTTAATATTTGGATATATTTTGCCGTATTTATATTTCCGTCGCAGATTACTAATTGCGATCTTCCACCATACCATATGGCGCCCCACACCATGATATTCACACCGCCGTATTTCACCGTCTGATGCAAAAATTTGTCGTCCAGTTGCTCTGACGAACGTCTCCATACCCACGTACGACCACTATCACTGAATTAGCAGTATCTGCTTTCGTCTGAAAAAATGGCAGACCGCCAAAACTCTTCGGGCTTCGTTCGCATTTCGATTGCCCAAGCCATTCGGCGCCGTTTTTGAAACGCCGTAAGGAGAGGTTTTTCTTTGCCACTCTTTTATACATCCCCACACTGTAGAGGTATCGCAGAACGGTGCGCTGACTTTTCTGTGAAGTTGCCGCAAGCTCAGCTGTACTTTTTCGCGGTTCTCTTAACACTTCGCGCACAAGCACCCTTTTATTTCTTTCAGAACGTCCGGCACGACCTGGTCTCGGCTCCACTGTTGTTTTTTCTTTGCGTTTAAATTATGTAATCACGCGGTTCACTGTGGACAACGGAATATTTAAAAATTTACTTATTACTTCACGTTGCGAAGCGCCGCGTTCACTCTGGCCAACGATGCGATCCCGGGTGATCACTTGAACCTTGTAAGCGAGGGATAGTTGTAACGATACTAAACTATGACGAATTCCTTCCGATACATCTACCCCTACCCTAATGACAAGAGAAAGTTCTTAATTTGTTCTTAGAATTTAGGTGTTTACATATTTATACCGCTTTACCTGGTGTCTATTTTATTCTGTCACCCTAGTGTACATATGAAAGTAATATGGTATATTAAGTCTACATTGTCTGTAACGTCAAGGCACTAATTTGTGTGTAGGATAAGCAAAGCAACTAGCACAAAGGGACAAATAAAAATAGTTCTAAAGTAATAAATCATTTATAAATTAGAAACAATCACGCAAATTGCAACAAAAATATACTTCTAAAGTTAGAAACGATTAATAAATTAACAAATAATCCTGGGAATAAAATAATATACTACAAAATATTTTTCAAATAATAGATTAGAAAATAATTATTCTGCAAAATAAACAATATGCCAGCAAGAAAAAGAAAAGTGATTCTGAAATATCGTCTAAATTCCCTGAGAAAAGCATCTAGGATTTTTCAATTAAAGATATGCAATGCTTCGATGTTTAAATTATAAAAGTTTAATGCATACTAATGTATGATTTTAGAGAAAAAAAATATTCCCCATTGATAAAACCAAAACACTGCCCTAATACAAAATAATAAGAAAAAAGGAGATCTGAAATTTACACCGGGCACACCTATTTGAAGTATGTACATCCATACACCATAGTCATTCCAGAAAGTGGTCTGCAAGAGTCTGCCGTGCAAAACGTTTGGTGGCTAACCAAGCCTTGGTGGGGCTCTAATAACACTCAATCTTCTGGGTGTGGACATCTTCAGCTGCTATATACAATATATACAATTTACTATCAGTTCGAAGTAATAATTAGTTAATTCTATTCAAAACCAAACTAATTCATTTATTTATTGTAACTTTCATGTATTTTGCATGCTGTAATAAATAATAACATTCACTATGTCTTTATTGTTTTTATCCTTTTTTCCCTGTTGTTTTCTACAACGAGAACCATAGAAAAAAGACTATAAGAACTTCACAATAATGTAATACAGTTTTAATTGTATGTATACAAAAATAAAATATATGGAATAGTCAATTTTATACAACAGATTAGTCCCCAATATTCAAATCAAATTTTACCGCTCATCAGTATTTTCTGTTTTGGTAATTTTTAGTCCAAACATAGTAAATACCAACTTCAACTTTGTAAACTATGACTCATATACCTCTAAACATAGCCTAGAAATAGCCCTTTTTAAATCGATTTTTAAGTACCTTAAACTAAACTCCTAAAAAAAGAAGGGCAACTTCAAACACAGCAAAACGTGAGCTTTCCGTTAGAATCCATTAAAATCGCTAATTCGATGCCCCTTATACGGAACTATAGCCAATGGGACCGTGTAAGTGTGACGTCAGTAAGTATTGTGGCTACACTGAAAAGTTTCCAAACGAAACAAAGACACGTGATAAAACTAACTTATTTCTGTCAATTCCTCATGTTTACATTTTTTACTGTGCTGTTTTACATATAAATAAAAAAGCTTCTTTTAAACAGTTTGTTCTATTATTTAAAACATGTCATCGAGCTATAATTAAGTACAGTTACGTTTAGAAAAAATAATTTACATGTATGCACTCACGTTAAATAAATTTGTAATTTTGATATTACAAAAATGGGTGTTTTCATATACAAGATGTAAAGTTCTATTGTTATCTGTCAAACGAGCGTACAAATGTGGATAATTACTACTGATTTAAAGAAGATAAGCAATTGATAAAATTAAAACAATTGCAATAAACGGTATCCCGTTTAAAAATCTCACACGTGTATAAAAATAAGTTTTTAATTAAAAATCCTTTAACAAGGTACAGTATATACAGGTATATTTGCAGCAATCCATCGCAAATAATGTTTTAAATTTAAACAAATGAGTAAAGATTCTAATAATTGTAATGAATTCCATAATTTTATTTAACGAACACCATAATGCCGCTTACGGTCGCAAAACAGCACAGTAAACAACGTAAACATGAGGAATTGACAGATTAGTTTTATCGCGTGTCTTTGTTTTATTTGGAAACTTTCCAGTGTAGCCACAATACTTACTGACGTCATCATTTACACGGTCCATTGTTTACGGTTACTTCTCTGTGCTGCGCAACATAGATAAGAGATATGGATGATAAGTTGCATGCATTACTTTCGAACACTCCTGATGATATCACGCAAATTGGACACTAGTCTAAATTTAAATAATTTATATAATGCAATATGAGAATTAAGGCCTCTTTATTAATCATACAGTGTAATATAGTGTACATATTTCTCACAACTTATTTGTAAACAGTTCAGTTTCAGATTTATTACAAATGTATATAAAAAAAATTTATAACATAAAAATAGGACCTGCAAGTAATACAACTAGTCTCAGCAAAAAGGGGCAAGTTCCAGTGCAGTGGAGAGGACAACGTGGAGGGGTAAAACGCGCAACACGGGGAATGGAGTACCCGTATCAAAGTACGCTTGTTCGGTATTATTCCACTGGTCATTGTGAGTGCTTGTACTTACAAGCACAATAGCGAGTATGCCGGATTTAGAATACAATGGCGGTAGAATTAAATGTGTAAAGTGCAACAACTATTTGACGTGTACCAGCAGGTGGAAGTGTGAACGCCATCTAAACAGAATGAAACACTGTTCTGTAATCCATGGCAAACAATACAGCGAACAATTTGCACAGCAAAGGAGACAAGCATTTGTCTCCTTCTGGAGCAAGTATTCTGATTATACATTACCAAGTCGGACATCGTTAAGAAACTTTATGCCATGTGTTCGTGACAATGTTGAAAGAAGAATTAAAGCAGAATTGAAAGATAGAAAATTGTGGTCATGTGTGGACGAAACAATTGATCGGCAAAAACATTCGGTGGTGAATGTGATGATACGTGCAATGGAAGAGTTTGAACCGTCATCTCCTACCTTACTTACAAAAGAGTTGCAAAATGTACTAGCGATGAAGTTTTAAAAGTGGTGTTGAGCGCATTGAGCAAATTTCAAGTTCCAACAATCCAACTTTTAATGTTTGTTATGAGTTACAGTGTCGCTAGTATGCTTTCCTTAGGCCGATCTCTTGAAGAAGAGAGTGGCAATCTGTTGCATATAACATGTAGAGCCCACGCTTTAAACGTTGTGGCGCAAATAAATCCCTAAATGTTACCCACGAGTACATGATTTAATAGCTCATACGAAGGTAGTCGTCAAAACGTAAAAAAAAAATCAGGAACTGTCCCAAAGTGTGCAAGATAGTCAGGTAAAATGTGATCTAGAAAGTATTCGCAAGAACTACTATGGACTAGCGGACGGAATTGAAAAATTACAAGATGATTCGATGTCGTTTGTGGATTCTGTTCAAATTGTGAATGATGTTTACTTGTACGTGTGGACGACGGAAGGTGAAAAAGTGTAATACGAAAATTTGATAGTGTTATCTACAGGGATTCAGATTTTCTTATACTAAGACAAATTTGCGAAGGTGCTTCGAATGATCCATGAATTTGTCACAAGGATTACTTTAACTTTGCAAATATAACATCACTCGATGTGGAACAGTCATTTTCATCACTAAAATTATTTATTTGACTCATTTCACTGAAACAAGTGTGAAAACAAATTTAATGATTCCAATATTTATGTGATTTCTTGGAAACTTCTTAAAACAGTAAGTGTTTCAGCACGTTATATAATGTGATGTTTGTTAATTATATTTAAACACTCAACTATTTTATACTTATTTATTTCGACATTACCCTACAACTGTTAACTGTACTCTCTTGCTAGCACGTGGTTATAGTAAAAGGTACCACACACACACATATGGCACAATACAAAAAAGGTATTTTATTTCAATATATTACATATAATATATTGTTTATCATTATTTTATGTATAAACATTCCTGCGTCCGCATCGCCTATGCTCACTCATGAAGGTCACGATCATAAATTATGCGAGTACATAGACGTTACTGAACACTCGCTTTGATACGGCCGCTCGACCCTTTCATGTTGTTCTCCGCACTGTACTGTAACTTGCCCCACTTTGCCGAGACTACATATAACACAGGCAAATACAAATAGAATTAATTCTCATATTACGTAACATCATGTTGATGTTAAGAAAGTTTTGTGAATAGATGAATTAAATGGAAATATGAATAAAAGACGATTTGTGTATAATTACATATACATCAGTACAGTATATTTTGCGTGTCCTGTGGTGCACGTGTTGGTCTGTCTCTAGCATAGATAACTCCACCTAGGTAGAAATGTTCCTTACTAAATGTTGCGACCCTAAAAAATGCCATCTGTTAGTTTAGGAGGTAAGTTTTTGTCGAGTGTGCTGTCAAAACCGGTGGCTGTATGTGGTGAGAGATTTAAAATATATTTATTTCTTTTCTTTTTGGATGGTTGGCAGACATGGAAACACTGGCATTTAAAAAAAAAAATTATTTTGTAAAAGTTATACGAAATTACATGGTACGAGTGTGGTATTACATTGTGCAATAATGAGTAAAGGCTGATATTCAGAGGGCCGAAATCTGCAATAATCAACAGAAGTTGGACTTTGTGAATTCCATGCCTTCATTACAATTTCAATGAATAGATGTAAAGATTTGCAATAAGTTTTATATTATCAACAAAATAATTTCTTTCAAGCACATGTAGAGCTACATTTATTATGTGTAACTTTCCAAATTAAAGATTAATGATATGCCATTTGTAGGTAATTGTAAAAGATTATTTTGTCTGCCCAATATATACTCTATCACAGTATTGACGTTAGAGTTAGTAAATTCCCGACTTTTCCCATGTTACCTACAGAGTGATTTTATATGTTTGAGGACAGTTTAAATTTCGCGCGGTGGATTTTAGGGGATTTGACATGTTAAGTGTGGCCATTGTGAGTATCGGTCCTGTCAACTGCCTGTGCGATACGTTATTTATATTCATTTTATTCGTTATTATGCTTCATTTTTACTTGTAATCTGTTCTTCTTAGAGCTACTGTTTATATTTCATTCCATTTTTTTATCACATTTACATTAATTTTCTGCTTAGAAAATCAATATGAAATTGATGTTTTGAAGATCTGTTGTCAATATTTTATCACCCATCCAAAATCTATTTGCTACGCTACTGGTTACGAATTCAAAACCAAATCGCCAACGTGACATGAAACATGCTACAAAATGGCATTTTACAAACTAATTACAAATGCTACTTCCCAGGTCGGTATGGATGCACTACAATTTTCAATATGAGCATAGCGACTGACGACGTGAATGTTACAAAGATGCTGTTACAAGGTCTAAATCGTAGAGCACCCAATTCTGCATCTTTAGACGCCATCGATTGCGACCTTCCGGGCTCTCTTCTTGATTTAGCTATCGAATGCAGAAGCATGAATGTAACTGAAACACTGTTAGAATATCATTCCGACGTTGGTCTTTGTCTAGACCGGCCTTTGTGTACGGCGGTAAAATCTCAACAGATGGAGATTATTGAATTATTATTACAACATGGAGCAAATCCAAACTCCAATGACAAAAAATTTTATACAATTCTCCAATTACCAATTGAAACCAAAAATGAAAATATCGTGCGTATGTTATTGAACCATAAAGCCGACGTCAATGCGATTTGTATGTATAGGACACCTCTGACACACGCCCTAGAAGTATCGACACGCGCTATCGTCAAGTTGCTATTACGAAATGGAGCTGACGTAAATTATGCGGACGGTTATGATATGACGCCTCTTATGTATGCTACTAGGTACAGAGGTAGTAAGGATATTCTTCAACTATTGCTGAATTTTAATGCCGATGTGAACGTCGAAAATAAGGATGGCGAAACGCCTTTAGGTATGGCAATAAAAGAAAAAAGTTTAGAAATTATTGAAATCCTTTTACAAAACGGAGCTCACGTAAATCACGTGGATTCAAGCGGTTGGACGCTATTGATTCACGCAGTGCAGAGAGAAGACGATTATGCCGTTCAAGTGCTGCTGAATTTGAATGCTGACGTTAACATCAAAAGCAAAGATGGAGTAACGCCTCTCTGTATGGCAGTAAAAACACGAAACGCCGATATCGTTCAAATTTTGCTAGAGAAAGGAGCCGACGTGAATTGCTTTGACGGTTGTGGCGTTTCACCTCTAATGACCGCCGTCGAAACGGGAAACACGCGACTTGCTACAATATTATTGGAAAACGAAGCAAACGTGAACTTAAAGAATGAATGCGGTGTTACGGCGCTCTATGCTGCCGCATTTAAGAGAGACGTAGCGACGATTGAACTACTACTGGAGCTCGGTGCTGATTCGAATATATTAACAATGGGCGAGGATATATTCCGTAATGCTAAGAGAATGTGCAATCTTGAAGCCGTCGCGTGGTTGTTGAAAAATCGTCCAACCACATCAAACAACTCTAGCGATACTCATGCAGTCGCCATCATCGAAAGGGTGGCGGAAAATTGGGATGGCATCAATTTGGACGATGAACTCCGTACTCTTGACCCGGGACAGTACAATTTAGTGAAACCGCATTCCAACAGTGAGGATAAGCTTTCGTCCGCAATTTGTTCTCTTATTAACGCACCCAGTAATGGAGACGTAATCGATATTTTTATTAACAACGTCGCCAACTATAAAATCGTAAACCTGATTGAACGTATTCGCAACACTGGAAATTATAATAAAAAATTAAATAGTCTCAAGATTCTATGGCGATATTATGAAAATCGGTTTCAGCTACTTCGAACTGTGATTGAATTAAATGACTACGACATTTCTCGTTGTTTATTTCAAGATATTTGTTCGAACGAACTCGATAAGATTAGCGATAGTAGTAGTAGTAGTCTTCTTCGTATTGCAATACATAGAGGAAATATTTTTACCAGTCGCATGCTATTGGAGCGAGGATATTCGGCGAATAAGCCAGATCGAGATGGTTTCACACCCCTGATGATCGCGGTTTGTAATGGAGAATATTACTTTGCGGATATGTTATTACGCAGCGGTGCTGATGTTAATTTCGAAGCAAATGATTCTGGCCTTACAGCTTTGTATATTGCCGCACTGATTGACCATCGATATATGGTAGAAAAGTTATTGTGGCATGGAGCGAATAAAAATATTAATACGTCTGACGATGTTTTCGAGTCCTGCATGAAGCTAGCACAACTTTGTGATGGTCTAAAGCTTTCCACATATTGCACATTCGAGAATAGAAATAGCGTTAAAGACATTATTGAAGTAGAAGCACGGAAAATAGCAATTCAGGACATTATTTATGATACTGATGATTCACTAAATAGCCAAAACATTTATTACAGTTGTACGAAAAGATGACAAGTTTGAAAATTTCATTCGATTTCACTATGAAAACAGAGACATTCCCAGACTGAAAGAAATACCATGTGAGAAGTTTAAGCATTTTCCCAATGTTTTACTGTACTCCAAAGATCTTGATGACACAAATTTACTTTCACAAACCCTACGTGACACGTATGATTTATGCAATACGTTAGAACCTTATGAATTACATTCACACATAGAACTCTCTAATTCTAGTAAAACAACTTACCTTTGTATGGCTAAACAATTTCATTTCGACAAATTAGAATATAAGGATATATTTTATTCATTAAGGAACCTCAGAACGAAACTAACTTCCCTTAGTAAGGTTAAGGAAATCTATATTCACGATGTTACCATCAATAATAAAAATATAAAAAAGGAAATGTTCTCTGAAATCTTACACTATCTTTTTAAAGACACGAACATTTTGCCCATTATTTTAACGAAACAACGAATGACACCTAGCACAAAGGACGAGATTTTAAAAATTCTACAAGAAAATCATGATTCAAAATTAGCTGGTCATTCCGGATTTATGAGAACTTATAAACGAATTAAAGAACATTACAAATGGCCATCCATGAAAAAAGATATAAAATCTTATATACGTAAATGTATTTCATGCCAAAGTAATAAGACTAATTCGAAACCCTTCAAAGCTCCTATGGAGATAACATCAACGGCAAGTAAACCATTCGAAAGATTAGCAATAGATGTAGTAGGTCCATTACCAGTCACGGAAAACAACAATCGTTTCATTTTCACAATGCAAGATGATCTTACAAAATTCTCTTATGCTGTACCAATTCCAAATCACGAGTCACGGACATTAGCTATCGAACTTTCAAAATTCATAACCTTGTTTGGTATTCCAAAATCAATTCTATCCGATCAAGGAACTGATTTCACGTCAAATCTAACGAAAGAATTGACCAAGTTGTTTCAAACTAAACATCTACTTTCATCACCTTATCATCCACAAACGAATGGAGCACTAGAAAGATCACATTTAACACTAAAAGATTATTTAAAGCACTATATAAATAATAAGCAATCTAATTGGGATGAGTTTATTCCTTTTGCGATGTTTGCATATAATACCCACACACATTCATCTATCCAGACATTATTTGGCAATAAACCTTATTTACCTAACAGTATAGTACAAGAGCCCACATTAAACTATAATTATGAAGACTATATAATTAACCTAAGACAAAAACTAAATTTCACTCAGAAAGTTGCACGAGATAAATTGTTAGAATCAAAGAACAGATCGAAGACGTATTACGATAATAAGATCAAAATTCACAAATATTCCGTTGGTGACTTAGTCTACGTAGCAAATAAAGCGGTGACCCCTGGTTTAAATAAGAAGCTTAGTCCAAATTATATTGGTCCTTACAAAATTACTAAAGTTTTTGGAAATAACGTGGAAATAAAGAAAGGAAATAAAATAATAACGTATCATTTTAATTTATTGAAACCCTTTGTTACAGAATGAAACCATCGCGCTTCATATTCCTATTCACCTTCTCCCTAAACCTCACGTTAGGAAAACCAGATCCAAACTACAAAATTCAACAAATCAATAGTAGCTCTGGATTATATTATGAGCACATTGGAAATGTTTCCATCTCAAACTCAAAATTCACACTCTTATCACATTTTAATTTAACTCTCTTAGACCAACGATATCAACAAATTTCTATCTACTAGAGTAAATCAGTAAATTTATGTTCTCATCGAGATACCTCTAGTAACTTTAATCATGTTATCTTCTATTGTCAAAATTCAATTGCTCTCCTAGAATCACGAATAAGAAATTTAAAGGAAAACATAGAAGTAATGAACCATCTTACGGGACATTCATTTAAATCAATGCCACGAAACAAACGAGGAATCTTTAACGGAATTTCATATGGTATCAATTGGCTATTCGGTATTCCGGATGCAGATGATGCAAAATTTTATGAACAATCCATAAAAGATTTGATCCATCGCAATTCAGAAATTCAAGTTTTAATGAAACAACAGGTTGGAATAATCTCGAGTACTATTTTAAATTTTAATAATTCTATTCAAGCACTAAAAGTGAACGAAGACAACCTTAATACGAATATCCAGCGTTTTAATGCATTTTCTAGTCAAACGAGTACCGCAATAAATGACATCAAGTTGGATCATACAATAACAGAACAAATTGTATTGTTAACCCAACTAGTCACAGATCTGAACGAAGATTTAGATTTACTTATCAACTCCATTACCCTAGGAAAACATAATATCTTGCACCCACATGTCATATCACCATTGAACTTGATAAAGGAATTATCTTGTATTATGTTACATGACGGTCAAAAACTACCTATTCCTTTAACTTATTCAACCATTTATAGATACTTTGAAATAAGTCCTTTAACCGTAGTATACATTAACAACATTTTAATTTTTACTATAAAAATTCCAATAATAGAAAATATGCAATACTATCTTTATAGACTGTTACCTCTCCCCACACCCCATACTGTTCCTAACATTTATTCTTACATTGAACCTTCTTCAACCTACCTTTCGGTAAGTGCAACTAGCACACATTATGTACAGCTGCAGGATTTGTCTAAATGTATGCTTATATATGACGACAACTACATTTGTCATCAAACCACCCATGTTCGTACAATGGAGAAACCAATTTGCGAGATCCAGCTCCTGACGGCAACGCTCCAGGAACTACCCTCGTCTTGTAGAACCAAAACTATTAACGCTAAGATCGAGATTTGGAACCCCCTAAGAAATAATCAGTGGATATTTGTAACATCTCAGCAAGAGCGAGTAACTGTGTCCTGCCCAGAATATCCGATTGAAGATATTATTATAGAAGGCACAGGTACATTGCAATTACACCACGGTTGCAAAGGTTATACCGCCACTACCGTGTTAGAAGCATCGAACGAAATCTTGCTCAAATATTTTCATCCTATGCCAACTGTTAATATTGTCGATGACGATTGTTGTCGAGCAAAGATAGAAAACTCAACAATCAATCCGTTACACATACCACCCGTGCAGTTAACAAATATCAAGTTAGAAGAACTACGTTGGTCCTACCATAAATTGCAACAATTAGACGATGTTTTAAAGCAACAAACTGATAGACATATTCCCGTGAATACATCAACACATTGGTACTCCATATTTTTCTCCTGTCTGGGATCACTTATTGGTGTCATCCTTAGTTACAAATTATTACAATGGACTGGATTCATCAACCTACACCGACGAGTGTTATGTTGTACGAAAGTTACGGATTCTTCATCAGGATGTTGTGCGAGAATCTTCAACACCAACATTAGTGGATTTCCAGTCACCAGAGCGCAACTCCGTCAGATCATCGAAGAAGAACGGTCAAACGGCGCAGAACCAATGGAGCTACACGACGTTCCGATCGTTTTGCCTCCAATGTCAAGAAGACTCGTTTCCCGCGGTCCCATAATAGATATGAATTAACTTACATACTTATTTTATTTTTACTTTTATTATTCCCTTTATCATTCTATACCCTTATTTCATTTTATTAATTTATAATTTGTCTCCTAATAAATTAATTTTAAGAAGGGAGGTGTTATATACCATTATTATTTATATACTTTGTTTAAAACGTACTAATAACCGTAACTCATAATGTGAATGTATACCATTATTTATCACTGTTTATTATTTACTTTGTTTCTGTCCCTAATCGTTATTGTATATGGAATAAGTTATCTATGTTAAATGCACTTCTTCTGTTTGTCTTTCTAAATAGTAGGTATTCATCACATCGAATAGATACTAAGAAAATTCTTATTGCTTTCTGTTTACGAATTCAAAGTTTAACATGAATGATACAAATCAATTTATATATAAACTTATACATTTCAGATGAAGAGTCAGTCTCTATACAGAGTTGTTAGACCTAAGACACCTTTTGCTGCAACTTGTTAAAATACATAAGTATTTTATATTAAACATAGTATTAATAAACGCTAGTAGAACTACGTGTATCTTTTGAAGACCCACTACAATTTACATAAAACTATTCGTTAAGTAGTTAGAATTCGAAATAAAAATGAATCGAAACCATTTTGAGTCATCCGGCTAACCGAATGTGTATCATGTTCGAGGGCGACCTCAAAGGTTTCCGGAATCGACAAGAAAAACACGGTATTGGTGTGGTTCTTTATTTGTATTTTTCGATGTAGTCTTCTCGAAGATAAATACACTCTTTCAAACGGTTCCCCAGTCTCTTCACGCTGTCGGAAAAGTAGGATGCTTCGAGGTCTGCAAAATAGCCATCTGTAGCGGTGATTATCTCCTTATCGTCAGGCAAATCTCTTCCCTCCCAGTGATTTTTCTAAGGTTTTGGAATGGGAAAAAGTCACTAGGTGCTAGGTCCGGTGAATATAGACGATGACAGAGTAACTCGTAGCCCAACTCATTCAGTTTGGGCACGACGGTGCGGGATGAATGAGCTGGTGCATTGTCATGATGGAGAGCACCTTCTTCCTCTGCAAACGAGGCCGTTTCCTCTTCAATACCGCATCGAATCGGGTCAATAAATCGTTGTAGTATTGGCGTTCTGCAGATATTTGATGAGGATCACACCTTGGGAAGCCCAAAAACTGGTCGCCATGACCTTTCCGGCCAATGGAACGGCCTTTGCTTCTTTCGGAGGCGATTCGCTCGGAAAAGTCCACTGTTTCGGCTGCTCTTTGGTCTCCGGTATGTAGTGGCGGATCCAAGTCTCATCCACGGTTACGAAACCCATGAAGAAATCCTTTGAATTGCGTCGGATCCTGAGCAGACACTCCCCGAACCGGTCACCCGATTTCATTTTTGCTCCGGCGTGAGCAAACGCTGCGGTACCCATCGAGCCGAAAGCTTTTTCATACCCAAAATTCTGTGTAGGATTTGGCCAACGCGTTCTTCTGAGATGCCTATTGCCTCTACTATCTCTTTCAACTGCGATCGGCGATCGGTTGACACGACATCATGAATCTTGTCGACCATTTCATCGTTGGTAGCGGTTTTGGGGCGTCCACTGCGTGGTTTATCAGTTGTGCTTATGCGGCCATCTTAGAACTCGCTCACCCAGATGCTGATGGTCGAAAATGTTGGAGTACATCCCCCATGAACCTGTAGCAAAATATTTCGAATTTCCGTGGCCGTTTTCCCGGCCATCCGGAAGTGTCTTATCACTGCAAGAAATTCAATTTTATCCATTTTTTTTTGCGAAACAGTCTGACTTGTTACAGAAGACACCCTTAAACAACAACTATTGACAATAGACGTCTGAAATTTTGGAAGTTGCCATAAAAAGGTTGCTCTTGACGACCAATGAATCCACCTCAACCTCCACACTCCATCTCTTACCGATTCTAGTAACGCTTCAGGTCGTCCTCGTATACCAGCGTACTTATAAATATACCTAACCTATAGTTTTTGCTAAATCGTCCGCTTAAAATAAACGCTTGTTTCTTACACTCGTAGTACGGCTTATGGTTATGTTTAAAGGTAGATCGTTTTTTAATCAAGATTACAGTCTACGACTTATACAGCTCTTCTTTTAGCATTGTTAGGTGATGGTAATATTAATGAATGAAAAATTCAAATTCTGTAGATATTATTAAACAAAAAGTAATCGTGGGTGCATATATGCTGTTTGTATGCACGATTACATGTATATATTGGGAATTATGAATATGTAATAGTAATGAAACACGTATAACGGGAATAACTGTTAACTACAAAAGAACAAATCAAACCTTGCGGCAGATTGCCAAAGGGACTGTTTCTTGTAGTTTATAAATTTATTTACAGACAATTATGTCTAATGACATCCAAGAAAATGTATCAGACATGTCGAACGCTGCCAATTTTTAGATCGGTTGCAGGTGTAAGTTTTAAATTTTGTTCATTACCATTAAGGTAAATAGTTTATTGCCGTTTGCGTATTTTATATTTATTTTTGTTGATTACTTTATTTATATCACTGTTTACTCTTGCGCATTTGATGGATTTATATTTAAAATCAATCATATTTAGCCGAAATTATGAAAAAATAAATAAATATTCAAATATGTTTGAATTAATTAGTGTTTACAAGACCTACTAGGTAATCGCTATTGGATTCTATAATTTTCATACCCAAGAATAGGAAATCAGTCAGCAAAAACATATCGCTTCGGTATGCAAATAAGCTCAGCGTTGTATATAGGATATAAAATTATGTAACGATTTTTGCGGTTAGCGAGCGAGTATTCGTTTGGTTTTACCGAATGATATCTTCATTCGATTCGCCCATCGCTAGTATGTACATACACTACCGCTCAAAAGTGTTTAGGCACCCCTGTTTTCATGAATTATTCATATAGTATTATGTTTACCAAAAAAACATTATAATAAAATGAAATACGTATTTAAAATGTAGTTCAGTAAGATAAACATCCATTATATCACATAAGGTTTACTATCATTTACCTGGACTTGGTCGGATTACCATAAACTGTTTATTGTGGTGCAATTACAATAACAATCCCTCTGAATTTACTGGGTAAATTTAGTCATGTGTTAGATTGTAGGTAATAATGTTTAAATTACCTTCCAAGAAGATTATAGGGAAATCTGTAACCTGTGGTCAGTTGCAGTGTGGTACTGGTTACTCTATTCACGTCGCGAGCGAAATATCGTGTGACAATTTTTTAAAATGCCTCCGCGAAGAGACATTAGTACGGAAACACGTGCGCTTATAATAGCTTACCATAAAAGTGGCATAAGTAATCGACAAATTGCCAAAAAAATGAAAATACACCACGCTACGGTTGACTATAACGTAAAAAAATATCGGGAAGCTGGCAGTTTTCTTAATAAAAGACGGAGTGGAAAGCCAAAAGCGACAACATCTGCAGATGATCGCAGAATAGTGGTTACCAGCAAGTTAAATAGAGGCAAAACAGCCCCGGAAATCACCGCAGAATTAAATGTTGGTCGCCAAAAACTAGTCAGTCTACAGTCAAATGTCGCCTACAGAAAGCCGAGCTCTATCAACGTATTCCGATGAAAAAGCCATTACTACGCAAACAAAACAAGCAAAAGCGACTTAAATGGACTCGTGAACACCAACACTGGACCACAGAAGAGTGGAACAACGTCCTATGGACGGATGAGTCCAAATTTGAGCTGTTCGGAACACGAAGACGCATATTCGTAAGAAGATCTGTGGGTGAACGTGCCAGAGAAGAGTGTATTGCTGCTACCGTGAAGCATGGTGGAGGTTCTATCATCATTTGGGGCTGTTTTGCTGGCACTAGTGTAGGGGACATTGTGAAAATTAATAATGACCCAGAACATTCCTCTAAATTATGTAAAGACTATTTACGCCATTTAGAAGAAGAAAGAACTCTCAAAATTATGGAATGGCCTCCCCAGAGCCCCGACTTGAATCCAATCGAGTTACTGTGGGAAGAACTAGATCGGGAAGTACGGAAATCGGCTCCGACATCAACTACTGACGTGTGGAACAAATTGCAATCGAGTTGCACCTCAATAACACAAGAAACTCTGGCAAAACTTATTGCGAGAATGCCTCGATTGTGTGCTGCAATTATTAAATCAAGAGGAGGTCACATAGATGAAAGCAAAATTTAAATTAAACGTTTTAATTTTCACATTTATTTAATATATTTTTATTCACGTACGTGTATCTGTATATAAAAAATAAATATTATTAACATTTTTGCTGAGTTTTTATGCATTTTTGCTGTCAGTGAGAGTGCCTAAACACTTTTGAGCGGTAGTGTATATGCTGAACAAAAATCACCAAAGGGTAGGAGCGGTTCGTTTTTTCTTCAAAAAATACAATGGGATAGATTTATATTTACCCAATGTCTTATTAAAAATAGAATAATATGGAATATACACTTAGACTCCTAAAATTCAAATAACCGAACTAAAGCAGTATTCCTTACTAAGCAGTTAAGTAACTAATTACGTAAATATGTATTTATATCCACCATGTATTTCCATTATGTATAGTGATTGGTCTCGCTCCGTATACTTGATTACTACTTTACCGATTCTCCGATTACGGTTTAATTACGCTGATTTGACGTTTTTATATTTTCCGCACTGACGCCCGAATGTTCGAGTTTTCATATCTTCGTTTTCTCTAATCGAAAATTTTCGATTCTCGATTAGTGTGGACAACGTAAAGCAACCAGCTGTAAGTAGACAATTGCACAGCAATTTACGATTCTTTGATGGCACTCAATGCGACAAACACATCGAAAAATCCATTCTAACAGCAAACAGACGCGTGTTACACCTGTAACTAAAAATATAATGAAAAACATTTACACATTATATGATGAGATGCCCATCTATCAACTTATACAATGCGTTTTAATACTGATTAAGTATTGATTTCGATTATTGATACGTTCTCCTGGTTTGAAGAACAGCGCCGCTGTAGCCTGCTCGTAAATTCCTGAATTACTTGACCAATACTTACTTGTAGAGTATGTTCGCTTATTTACTATATGAAAAGTTGTACAGTGAAACTCAAGGCGCATGCGCAAAAAAAATATTTAAAAAATAAAATGTGTACACGATTTCCACTCTTGCCTATGTACAGTTACGATGTACGTAAGATATATATATTTGCAATAATTGCAGTTATTCGAGCTCTCTTATACATGTAATGTACATTAGCATGTGTATACGTATGTTTCTTATATGCTTCCGCAGAAGCTTTGTTAGAGGCATGTACTAATGCCTCTATCTATTTACATGCACTACTACCTTTTTATAGGGGAGCCAACCCTATTTATTTCGTAAATTTATAAGCGCACCTCGGTGCTATGCTTATTTATATGTCCCTTTCCGGGAGCCTAATATATTTTCCTTGTTTTAAATTCGCCTAAGGGACTTGGCCCTGTATCATTGGCATGTATTTGTACTTGAACCAAATACGTTCGTTATTTTCACATTACAAACTTAACCGAAGACTAAAAATATGTATAGACGACAACGGACACAGTAGCCTCGACGGACGATGATAGAAAATCGAGAATTTGTAGTTATTAAAGAAATCTATACATGCCATTCGACAACCTCACCAGAATGACTCCCGCCAGAAATAAATGTATAGACAACGTCCTCGACGATTCCCGCCAAAACTAGAAAATATTAGAAATCTCCAATAATCATACGACGACGTTACTGTACACGTTACGACGAGGTACGAAAGGTGACCGAGAGTGCACGATCGCTAATATCTCGACCGTCGGGCGGGAGACGACTGCCTGTGCTTGTGTATATTAAATTTTAAGATAACTCCTATTATTTATTCGACGACGTCGCACTGAATGATTTTTAAATTAGGCAGTTTTAGCTAGAGTATTGTGAATGGCCGGCTTGCATATATATACAATGCTTATATTAAAATAAAATTGGATATATTCTAAGGGAGCAAAATAAATAAATGATACAAAATGAAAATAAAGTAATATTCTAAATGAAAATAAGGTAATAATGCTAACCCATACGGTTGCAAAGAAGATAAAATATAAAATACATAGAGTAGTAAAAAAATGGATAAAACACAAAAACAATGTTAAGTCCTTAACAATTATGGAATGGCACTATATGATCATATAAATTTACTGTCTAGCAAGCTACGAAATTATTTTTCAAAACATCTTATTGGTAGTGAGTAGTGAATTGACAGTGGGAAATAAAATTCATTTGCCATGGGTATTGTATTGCTTTATTGACACAAACATGTTTACAATAAATTATAAAGTTTTCATTAACGAATCATACTTCAGACGTGGTATAAAATTAGAAAATACAGAATAGTTGTACTCTTTGCAACTATGCATAGTTGAATTTCGGATAGAATTTCCAAATTTTCCAGTAGCATATGATAGTTTGCGGCAAGTTATTCAAGTCAGTGGCAAAATTTTATGAAACAGGATTTGTGCCCAGAAAGCCAGGCAGTGGGACCATCAAAACGGATAGCTGAAAATATAGCAGATATTGAGGAACGAATAACTCGATCACCTAATAAATCTGTTCGTAAGCTTTCGCAGCAAGCGCAACTTTCATATGGGATATGCAAAAATTTCCACCCAAGTTTCGTCGCGTGCAACCCATTGATCACACAACTAATTTAAGGAATGCCTTCAATAACACGAAACGAAGAGTGGCGTTATGTATAGAAAATGAAGGAGCTCACTTTGGACATTTAATGTAGCCATTATTATTGTTAAACTTTTTATTTTGCTAACTGAAACGTTTGGGTGTAGTTATTTGCCAAAACGTCAATGCCTAATCTGACAACCGCGTGTCAACGGCATAACATAAACTGAACCATCTTTAGTTAAATGTAAGCTTTCACGACCGTAGTACACAGTAGAAATGTTTTTCGGGTCTTGTCGTTGTCTTACTTAACTAAAACAGTGAATACACGACAAGACCCGAAAAACATTTCTACTATAAACTTCCTATACTTAACCGTTGTCACTAACACCACAGAATAAGTCAATTTAGTGTTTCTGAAGTTAATCTACCAACTTAACTTTAAAGAAGAAAAATTTCATGGCTTGCTAGAGGGTAAACTTAAACGATCATATATGGTATAATAATAGAGAGACTTTGGGCCCTCACAGCTTGTGATCCCCTGATGCCGCGGGTCTTTGCGATATAGTAGCTACGATCCTGACTTCTTTCTGACCTCTTTGCTTAATGTTCAAAGGATGAAATACATCGTTTGAGCCAAGAGTACTGGTAGATGAATAGTTAGGATCAACTAAGTTACAAAAGTTTGTTTGGATCATTTGACGCAGCTTCTTGGACATGCCACCAAAGCCATAATCCGATTCTGTTTCCTTGACCCTCGAAGTTACTTAGTGATGAGGAAATTATGCGATGGTACGTAGTATTGTACAGCACAGGCTTTATATCTGAAGAAAGGCTGAGATATTTTACTTTAGTTCTTGACTTACCTGATAAACCAGTGATTTTAGTTGGACAAGAATAGGATGCTGAATAATGGTCCCTTAGCTCTTCATGTGTCATCGGAACTGCAGACGGCATGTGGCAAAATTGCCCATTGGCCAACCAATAAGCCAGGAAATGTATGTTAGGCAGCACATATGTGTGGCTTAACTAACACTATCCTAACTTTCAAATTTACCACCGAAATACAGTTCATAACTTTGTTTTATGAGCGCAGCTGTATTTGTCTTTTCAAAACGTACACGTAACAAAAAGTTATCATGACTATTCACACGGTTATGTAACATTATAACGTCATAAAGAAATATCGCGTAAAGCATAATAGGTTCACAGATTTAATTAGTCAAAGCCCGAGTTTTAATAGACTTCACAGTAATGAAATGAACATTTTAGAAAATAACGCGTGATTCCCAATATATCACGCGTAACATCCCACAATCAGATGAATCCCGACTAATACGTTCTTGCAAGGAATAAAAATGTGTGGTTAAAGGAGTACTTTTTAAAGCGACTTCGAAAATCAGTCGTTCGAAGAATTGAATATAACCGACAAGATTCGACAATTTACAAGTAAAACATGCCGTTACAAAAATGGTGGGCGATGGACAAATTCTGATAGCATATTTGTATATAGTAGGGAAGACTATGGGGATCAGCGAGGGTTGTTCTTGTAACAAAACGTAAAGGATGTTAAAGAATTATACTATTATTATTGTAATTATTATCATTTAATAGTAATACTAATTAGGATAAGTCAAAAAGAAGTATTTTACAAATATGCTTGAAATGTACACAAAAAACAAAGTCGCATCATGTATAGCAAGAACCAGCCATCCTGGGTGGTCAAGTATAATTCGGTTTGCTATGTACATAGCTTTTAACCCTAAATAATTTTTATCCAAAAGGCCTCCCTATAATTGACAAGGGCAAAGGTTACCTTCCGCACACGTACCCCGCGTTTAGTATTTAGTGATATTATCAATTTTAGACGAATAATAGTAAATTCTTTCCGCAGGATTCTTTAGCTGCAACGCTTCAGCATAATGGCGAAACAAACTCCAGGCTCCAAATGTGATACAGGCAGCAAATACGAAGTCAGCGTAATGGCGTTCATCGCATCTCGCCTTTCGAAAACCGACAACGTGGAAAATTACCGTATCTTCTGCAATTTCGACGAGGCCCAGCCCTTTGATGATATAGTAGCAGAAGTACGTTTTAAAGGATTGGTACACAGTCAAATATACGCGGTTCAGGTGAAATCTGGCAAAGATAAGTTAAATATAAATAAATACCTTGATGGATATGAGAAAATTATAAGAGAAGGAGGTCTGAAACTTGGAGAAAGTGCTAGAAATGATCGTATTGATTTTTTGTACTTCTGCAGTAAAAACCCCACTAAGAAGATATTTTCTATGGCAACAGATGGTAGTGCTATTGATCTGAAACTTAGGCCGCGTAGAAGGATGTGCAATATGCTCAAAGCTATTTTTAACAACGCTGAGACTAAGGAACTATTTTCTGAGGACCCAAAAGCGGTAGACCACGAAAACTTTTTTGAGGGTTTTCATTTATTCCTGAATCAGCCCGACACTCAGACAATTATTCACATCATCAAAGGCATTTGGAGCATTGACAATCCATTGTTGATACTCCTATATCTGGAGAACTATTTCACCAAGAGTAGGAACGGATTAGATAAGGCGACATTTGAGCATGAGGTGTTGAAAATACGTCTTTCCGATTACATCGTAACACCAACACAGGCAATCGCGTTCCAGCAAGAGGCAGTAGGCGAGTGGAATAGGTTAACTTTAGAACAAGATGTCACTATCGTGCATAACGAAACGAACGTTGAGCAGTATTTGTATGGGTGCATCCTACAAAACATTACCGACGTAATCAGCATTGGCGAATGGAATCGCTGCGTCGATAATACAGGAAAACTAAGTCATGAACTTAAAACTAGGCTCAAAGCAAAATCTCTCAAGGCAGAAACTTTGAGGGATTTGATAGTGCAGACGTGGACAGACGGAAAAACGCCTCTGCTTCTAAAAGTTGACTCTTCACTTCCATCTCTACAGGAATTTTCTCATTTAGAAAAGCGTTATGTTATAGTCGATTCGAATGTTTATAGGCGATGCAACGAAATTGAAGGTTACAAGTTGAGCGTGTTTACACATTTGGGTGACGTGGAAGCCGATAAAATAATGAAGGCAATTCCGGTTTCACTGCAAGGTAGAAGACCGGTTTCGTTGTATACGATTATCAATGGAGACAGAAAATTAATGGAGAGCATAACATGCTTGGATATAATAAAGTTAATAAAACCGAGGAATGCATATTTAAAGCACGAATGCTTAGATGGCAGCTATTATATGTTGTTTATAATTGAAACTGCAAACTTCCGACCGTATCGCATTGATGAATACCGGCCAAATGGAGATAATATCGTAATATACTGCGAACCTGGTAAAATTTATGAATGCTACACTGATTTTAGAACAAATCTTAAATTCAAAAGCTACAATATCTTTCGCCTGCTTCTGAATGACGACCAAACACTAACACAGTTACCAATAATACCAGATCCAAATATGGTACAAGATGAGGAAGAGAATTGTGAATTGGAGCGTTTCTTTATTGACCAACACGGGGAGAGCGTTTACAATATCAAGAATGGTGGCCCCGTAGCGATAATTGGTGATGTGCCGATTCATGTCCGTCAGAAATATATACCCCGCTTTTTAAGAGAACGTATCAAACCCGACAAGGAAAACGAATGTATTTCTAAACAGTCTACTACAAAGTATGGCGAAAGGCTGTTCCCGGAAAAAGATGTACTGAAAGAAAGTAAAGGTAAAGTTATTGTTATAACAGGAGAGCCGGGAATGGGTAAAACTACACTCTTACAGTCTTTATTTCAATCTTGTGATTCGATGTACTACATTCTATTTATGGACTTGGCCCGCCACCAACACGATTTACGCAAGGGTAAACTGGAAACCTTCCAAGACGTTTTACGATTCTCTCGCGATAAGTGTCGCAATTTACCCCACAAGTGCTTTTTAGATGGTCTACATAATTACGTCGATCGATTAGTATTAATACTTGACTCGTTCGATGAAGTTGTGGCTACGTGCAAGGACCAGGTAGTAGAACTCGTACAAAACCTCGAGAAAATTGGTTTGCAAAAATAATCATCGCCTCAAGACTGACAGCTGCCGATGTACTAATTGATATGGTTGACGCTAAAACGTTCAAAATAGAAGCGTTTAACAAACAATCCGTGCCACAATACATTACTGATTATTGGAATTTAAATATTAATAGTTTAGGTCACATTCCGTCAGAATTTCTAACCAACCCTTTGTATTTAAATATGTTAAGATATATTGCAGAAGCTGAAACAAATCTTGAAGTGGTAAACGCGTGGAATCTTTTACGAAACAGTAGTCAAGTTAAAAATGGAGGATTATTGTCGACGAATAGAGCCCTATTTTCTAGATGAAAACGAAAGTCGTTCCATTCTGATAAGGCATCAGGAGTTGGCTCTGAAAGTTTTGTTTTGTACTAATGAAGTGACAAAAAAATTTGAAGAGGCGCAGTCGAACCGCTCAAATTTTGTAAGGCTAGGTTTGATCATTCGTTACGACAGCGATAATCCAGTTTTCGTCCACCAAACTTTCGTCGAATTTTTTGTTGCAAAGTGGCTGATTGAAAATGTTGGCAGGGACGATGCAAAGTATATCTATGAGTTAATTATAGACACCCGCCAATCACATATATTAAATATCCTCTCCGAAACGTTACCACTACATAAAGCTGTTTTAGACGAGGATTCTGACGAAGTATTACGTTTGTGTAAAGAGAATAAACATTGCCTATTAGAAATGGATGGTCTAGGACGAAGCGTTCTTCATCTAGCGGTAATTTCTGAATATAAGTACCTTCCAACATATAACACCTTAAATGATCTTATTCTGTATATGGTTAGGGAAGGATACGACATATACATGTGTGATAAGATAATGAATTGGACCTGGATCGATTATTTAGAAAAATACGATCGAGTCAAGGAATTATTTGTATGTGATCATTTTCTCGCGTCGCAAGCTTATCTGAATTACTGTGCAACCCATGTAAAGTCACTAAATTATCAACTTCAAAGGAAAAGTTTCATCGACTGTTACAACATTGCTATTTCTCACTCTTCGATAAGCTTGGTTCGCGCACTGTTATCCTGGAAATACAGTAAATACAAGGCTTTTCTACAATTCCGCGATATGTGTTTACATTCACCAAGTTGTATATTGCGGAAACATTTAGATATTAGATTGGCGAAAGAAAAGCTTCACGGTACTCATCTGGTGTGCATTTACGGTAACGGAGACGCTGTGAGAACATACATCGATTGTGGAATAAATTTCAATAGAATTGACAATTTTAATTGTACACCATTACATTACAGTGTGATGGCGGTACAAAATACAGAAATCATCGGTTTATTACTAGAAAAGTACGGATTTTCAAATTTTTGTGCAGGTCGGTTTGGAGACGTTACAATTCTCGACATGAGCACAGAGACTTACAACATGGATGTCACAAAAATGTTGTTAGAAGCCGTAAATCGTAGAGCACAGGAATCTCCGCATTCAGACACCACTGTAACATTAATGCAGAAGATAAACAAGAGTCATTATGGATCTCTTGAATTAGCCGTCGAATACGGACACGAAGATTTAACTAAAATATTGTTAGAATATAATTCCGATAGAAATCTTCTCCAGGGGCCATTGATATTGGCGGTTAAATATCAATATACGGAGATTGTTAAGTTATTATTACAATATGGAGCAAACCCAAACCCCTGTGGAAGGATTCGCTATTCAATTCTCGAATTTGCAATTAGAACTAAAAATGAGAATATTGTCCAGATATTATTGGACTATAAAGCCGATGTCAATATTGGTATACATTTTGAAACACCCTCTTATGCGCCATAGCATGTTCGACAGGCGCTATCGTCGAGCTGCTACTGCAAAATGGAGCTGACCCAGATTATGTGACCGCTTTCGGTGTGATGCCTCTCACGGAAGCGGTTCGCGAAGGATGCAATAAGGACATTGTTGAAAAGTTGCTGAGCCTTAAGCCCGATGTGAATTTCGAAAATGAATATGGCGAAACGCCTTTATGTATGGCAATA
>CM042082.1:13667973-13709973 GCA_023509865.1 Trypoxylus dichotomus
TAGTGCATCCATCTTTACTACCTCTGAAGTACACATGATCGATACATGAGCTTACAAGAACATCACCAATAATTTCCTCCCTAGTATATCCTTTTAATACACAGTCAAAGCCGGCTCCCATCAACATGTTTTCATATTCCGTTGCTATTTTACAATTTGTCCCTTTTAAGATGTTTATGTTTATATCTCCAACCAATACAAAAGTCCGATTTTGATGCATTGTTAAAAAGGATTCGACTTCCAAAAGAAAACTAGTCACACTGAAATTTGGCGGTCTATAAACTACTAGTACATAAATTTTGCTCCCGTTAACATGGATGCAAAAACAAATTGCCTCGCAGCTACTAAACTCTACCTCAATAAAACTAAACTTATAAGTACTCTTTATATAGACTATTATACCGCCTCCAGATTTATTATCTCTTAATTTGCTAATTCTTTCAAAACCTTTTATATCGTATAAATATTCAGATTGCGAATATTCAAAACTGTTTAAATTTACCTCCACCAAAGCAAGAAAATTCATTTTGTCCAAACAATTATTTATAAAACATAAATATTCGCTAAAATGCTTCTTAATTGAACGAATGTTTAAAAATGAGAAATTAAAACAATCATTATGTAGATTACATACCAAATCTGTCCAATTGTCCAAATTACAAACTACCTGTAGTTCCCGTTCAGTACTCTCCAGATATTCCTCAATTTCACTATCCATCGTAGGCTATTGAAATTTCAACCACTTCCTCTTCTAGTTTTTCCGTAGGTCATTGATCTTGTTCAGATCTGCATTCTGCTGAATTCGGTATATCTTCGAACCTTCATTCCTTCTAATTAATATTTTTCCATTCTGTATCCACACGTACCTGAAACCATTTTTCTTCGCATACTGTTTCGTATCCCATAGCAACCTTTTGTGGTAATTAGATAGGTATTCATATATATAAATCTTTCTTTCCGAAGCTCTTCTATCTAAATCTCTGTTTATTAGGGTTGTACGCTTCTTCTCCTTAAATTCTGTGCACTTCTTTCGGCTGACAAACTGTATCAATACAGGGCGCGATTGATCTCTTTGTTTGTTGTTCACCCTATATATTGACTCCAAGTCGCTAGACTCTAATTTAATTTCCAACTTCTTTGCAATCTCAAATATAATTTCCTCAATATTCACTCCTAGTATTTCATCTGCTCCATGTAACTCCAATTTTCTGTCATTATCACCTTGTTCCAACAATGCAATCCTTCTTGATAGTTCTTCGATTTCAGTGTCCCTCACTTTTTCCCTCTCCATAATCTCTCCCATTCTTTTCTCAACCTGTTCCAACTGTGATCCAATTCTATCCTGACCTGATTTTATGTCGTCATACTGCGCTGACAGAAATTTTTGGCTCTGAACCACATCCCTCATTTGCTCGCTCAGCCCAACAAGAATAGATTTTATTTCCGAGATTTCCGAACTTATCTTTAGAGCTTCGCTCGGATTTTTCTGTGACTCAATAGAAGGTGAATCATCCTCCTTAGCCCTTCTTTTCTCCCTACAGTTCTCACAACGCCAGCCTGCCTTTTTTTTAATTCCCATCGAACTATAAGTGGCACTTGAAATGGAGCACTCATAATGATAACCACAAGAGCACCCTTGACAAACCACAAAATCACCATGATTCGGCAATTTAGCCGCACACTTAAAACAGACATCAGGAGACATCTCGATAACCAACCTGTATATTTCAAATTCGTATGTCTATTCACACAGCAGAGAAAAACAAATCAGTTTTTGTTTATGTATTACAAAAAAAAAAACTGCATGTTTATTTGTTTCAATTCTTTGTTTTATAGAGGTTAATATTGAAAGTTTAACGTTCTTTCGCTAAATTCTCCGTTATAAGAAATAATATTCTAATTTAATGTTTATAACAAAATTAACAAGCGTTTTCCCTACAAAATGATAGTAGACACAATTAATTTGAGCACCAGGACAACTGTCAATTGGATCGCTCCACTATACGCACTCCTCAGCACAACCGACACGCACATCGACTTGAAACTGAATTGAATGATCAACGTATTTTTGGCAGTTTCAGCTTGCTTTCACTGCTTACTCCAACGGGTTTCAATCGGGAAGATGATTCGGTTGAGCTGATGTGTCTGAAACAAAAGAGTATAGAATTCGTATTAGAATTCTGAGAGGTAATAATTTCCAAAATGAAATACATTACGTTGAATGTATGAACATATATATCGTTCGCTGGCAGGCAGCTTCCAATTATTTCTCGATAAATAAAAGCCGCATGGAACACCGTAAAAAGTATCACAAGAAGTAAACCTAGAAACCTTATATAAGCATACTAACAAAACAAAATCTAAAGTGCTGATGGAAATCAATTCGTTGTTTATAATCACATTTGATTTTCATGTCTTGCTGCATCTCTGGCGCATTCCGCATAGCGCAGAGTCAGTGATAGTGGTGACAATTGGTAAATATTAATAGAATAGCCAATACTGTCAAAATTTATCTTGTTAACAAGGAAGTTAAAATTAATTATAAGGAGAAATGTGTAATACAACAATGGTAACATGAATAGTAAAAAGAGAGAATATAGCTTGAAAACTTTGTACATACCGCTAGATAATGTTTTTGTCTGCACCTAATTCACATCTTGAACATCATGTCTATAACAATACTTTTGCATGTAAGATGTAAACTCTACTAAAAGATAATACAATTGCTTTTGTATATAAAAAACATTTATATTGGGTCCATTATCAAGTTTGTCGTTTATTAATTGTGCAGGCAAACTTCCAAGCACATCGATTAAAGAATGATTAAAAACCCACTACATCTTATGACGAAATATAATAATTTTTAGAAGCCATGACCGAAAGAGCTCAATTTGTTAGACGACGTCCATCTGAACTGTTTGGCAAAGCTAGTGTACTAAACACGCTGAAACACCCTCTGTTAGTTATAAGGTGGTCCTATATATCAGTCGAGGGTCCTGGACCACTGTATTTTTACCAAGGCATATAAGCGTGTATCAGAGGATATCTTGATGCCATATATCAATGATTTAGGTCCAAAGGAAAGAACTTACACATTCATGCACGATATGGCACCATGCCACATGGTCAAATTCATCGAAATTTATTTGCAAACGCACGCTCTGCCAGTATTACCTTGGCCGGGAAAAGGGGAAAGCATACATTATCATTATGTATCAATATGGACATAAATGAAGTTCTCAGACACCCTGTAACTCAAGGTGGTCCCGTGGCCGCATAGTTTAGCTACTTGCGACGTATATGGAATTTGAGTATAATTACTTCACGCCAACCTATTAGCTACGCTAGGCGGATATATATAAGACAGCGCATGGAGTGGGCAATGAACACTTTCCAGCCATATAAATCACCGGAGGCGGATGTGATTTTCCCCGTGCTCCTGCAGAAAAGGCAGGAAGAAATGATACAACATCTTCTAAATATAACGAGAAGCAGTTTGGCGTTGGGATACATATCCAAAAGTTGGAGAAGGGCAAAAGTCACCTTCATACCAAAAATAGGAAACGATGATGGGACTAACCCCAAATCCTTCAGACCCATCAGCCTGACAGCTTTCCTATTAAATACAATAGAAACAATAATAGATAGCCATATCAGAATGGAGGTTATGGAGAAAGCTCCACTTCATCAAAGTCAGCACGCGTACAGGGCACGTAGATCGGAGAGATTGCTCTGGTTGAGCTAACTGGAACCATTCAGAAAACTGTGGGTGAAGGAGAAACAGCTATCTGTGCCTTCCTAGACATTTCAGGTGCGTTTGATAATATGTCGCATGAGACTGTCAGACAAGCATTAGGAAAAAGGGGGGCGAGTAAACCGGTTACTCGATGGTTAAGCGAGGTGCCAGCTGAGGTAATCAGATCTGGCAGTAGATGAACTGCTCAATAGGCTGAAGGCCTTCGTCGTACACTGTATGTCAATGACACTGCTATAATAGCGAAAGGCAAGTTAGAAGGAATCCTCCGCGAATTAATACAAATGAGGCTTAGAATCACTAATGAATGGTGTCACTCAGTGAGGCTGAGCATCAACTCATCACTACCCATGATTGTACCTTTTACTAGGAAGAGAAAAAATTCGAAAATGAGAGACATCCGTTTAGATGGAACATTGATGGAATGTAAATTAGAAGTTAAGTACCTAGGAATAACCTTAGACAAGAAACTTCTACGGAACATGCATATTGCCTGACTCCCAATAAGGCAGCAAGGGCCTTAATAATATGCCGAAATCTAACAGGTAAAACATGGGGCTGTAACCCAAATATACTGCTCATGGCTATACATCAGTATTAGATTAAATTAGATTATGCGTGCTTGCACGGATTAGCATGTGTATGCATCACTGGAGCTATGAGAACATGCCCAACCGCGGCCCTGGAGGTCATCTTAGACCTAACACCCTTACACATAGTGATGGAGGGAGCGGCCCATGCGGCAATGTATGGATTAACCAGGGCGAGGACTGAAGGAAATGGTATTGCATTCCAGAGAGCTTGGTCATCTCGAGCGAAATTCTCCCCACTTCTAAGTCTATCGAGCGATGAAACGGGTAAGAGATATAGCTACAAAAGGAATTTTCTTACAAAGCTAAGTAACAAGGAAGAATGGAACGGAGAATCCTCCTCCTACTTTCTAAAAGTACATACCATTAAATGGTACACGGATGGTTCCAAAATTGACAGAGGAACGGGGGCAGGGGTATTTGGGCCAGGTACCAAATATTCAGAGTCAATGAGTACATACCGTACCGTCTTTCAAGCGAAGATCAATGCGATTGAAAGATGTACTCAACCGAACCTCAACAGGAACTATCGAAGGCAAAGCACTGCAATTTTCTCCGATAGTCAAGCAGCCATCATGGAGTTGAGCTCTAACATCGTCAGCTCGAAATTAATCTGGGAATGCTTACAAAAACTAAATAGCCTGGGCGGAGAAAATAGAGTTGCACTATGCTGGGTACCAGGACATACAGGAATCAGCGCAAAAAAGGCCGCCACAACTTCGTTTGTGAGACCGGAGCCGTTCTGTGCTGTAGGTGCTCTATAGAGAAGAACTTAAAGACAGAGAGGAGAAGCTCAGAGCATTTCTTTGGGAGAACCTTCCTGGTCTGAGACATTCCAGGTACTTCTTGGAAAGTTCAATAAGCAAAGAGCATAGACTATGCTAGAACTTAATAGAAACAGACTACGTGTTCTCCCAGATTTTCTTACAGGGCAATGTCACCTTGGCGAACACATGACAAGAATAGGTCTGAAACAGAATAGCAACAGTAGGTTTTGTGGGGCAGAGGCTGAAGGTCCGGAACACCTAACATCTAACTGCGCTGCCATTATAGAGACCCCTGCCAACCATCTTAGCAAGGACGTCATAGACGAGGTGGAAATATCTTCTCTGAAACCATCTATAGCTATAAGTGGTGGCAAATCCTAGCAACTTGGAGCTCCTATAAGGAGGCACAATCGATCAATAGGTCGCAGTGCAACATCACCCTTAATTAATCTAATCTAATATAATCTAAATAAGATAACCAAGAAGAGCAATATCTTGATTTTGAGCAAACTCTAAGAGTTTATCGTAATGTGAGATGCGATTCCTTCAGATTTGCGAGGAAGAAAGTGATCTCTTAACCAGGTTAAAAATATACCGCTATTTATTATGTAGGCTGATTTGTAGAGGGGACATAAATTACAGGTCTCGGTGGCATGGTATCATCCCATTGCTTCTTTTTATCCTTGCCTTTAAATATGCCCGCTGGAGGAAGAAACGTGCCTTCGCCATTGCAACTAACAACAACGCTGATTGTTTCCTCTTTCTCTACACATGTTACATTAACCATAACTTTCGATTCTTTTGCAGCAACGACTTGTTGTGGTTTATTATTTAATTGGCAACCAGTCTCATCTATATTACAGATGCTTTTGGCTTTATTAAAAAGGTCGTTGGAGCTAATAGTGTCCTCTAGTAATGTAAAATAATCACCTACATCTTTTCGATTCATCCCACATGCTTCTGCTTTCCAATTCTCTATTTCTTGTTAAAAACGATCTCAACCAATTACCTCCAGCAAAACCTTTGTTGCGATTCAAATGATGTTTAACGTTCAGTTGTTTTTTAAGTTTGTAAGCCATTCGACAAACCATTCTCCGAGAAGGGGTAAAGCCAGATTCTTGTACTTTCTTTTATACGTTTGGCTATTTTATTTGCATTCTGAATGCCTAAGACATGCTCCCTTTGGTGGTACTTTCCGTTTTCAATGCTCTTCTTAATGTAGTACACTCTGTTAATTTATAAATGTGCAGTGTTATTTGTGTTTTTCTTTTGTTATTACATTGAAATACAGTTAATTAAAGCGTTGAACACAATTACAACAAAGGGTTACGTAAACATTTTAGACAATAATCAATACCGGCATTGATAACAGTGCGTGTAACTGAAAGAGACAATCACTTGAAAAAGAGGAGGTATATATTTTCAATACTACCCATAATCTGTATTCTCAGCGTGCAGCCTACTGCTATAAATTCTAAACTTTTTGTGAGCTTGAGTTCCATGCAGCAATCTAATACGTCCGTAAATAGGTAATTGAAGAAATAGAATCGGTGCTGTCTAAGAAGTGGACGCTAGTCAAACACAGAATATAAAATTCCACACAGAAATCCCGAAAGTAGTCTGTATTTATTTGAAGGAATTTATTACTTACCTAAAATTCTTTGAAAATATCGAAAGATTAATTAATATTATATATACATATTCTGTATATATTAGTGCAATAATGTTGTATATATATAATTATATATAGTACTATATTATGCCACATTGTTACAAATATGCAAATAACAACGAAAATGTATAAGAAATAATTATTAATAGATAAATAAACACAAAAACAAGGTGCTATAGGTGAATAAGACATTAGTCTATCCTGAATAAATAAATGTGGGTTATCTTCTTTCATTCCACAAAAGCCAATTTAATTGTGTATTAATAGAATATGAGTTTTTTTTAATAAATAAGGGATTCTGGACAAAAAATACGATACAACTCACATGGCTTAAGTTAACATAAAACGGAGACGTTGAGAAAACCTGAACGTAAACATCTAACGAAATAATAAATACCGGCTGTGGTAACAGTGTGTGACCACAGAATAACAGAAGGGACAATATCCAAAATTCCTGTAGCGTTTTTTGCAGTACGCCTGCGCGTAATCGCCATATTGAAAATAATACAAGATAACAACAAAACAACTCCATCGTATTTACCCTATTTATTTACGTTTCATAACCTTGTCATTATTAGTTGGTTTGTGTACCAGTATTTGGCAGAATTTACGTTTGAAATATGTCGTAGAGTTTTAAAAGTGTTGGTGTTACAATATATGCAGAGTTTTCGGTATTTTGTTAGTTATTTCGTTCTCATTTTTCTTTTGTATTTCATTGTTATTGTTTATTTATTTATTTAGACAGAAATTAGAAGTGATTGTAATAGTGGAAAGAAAGGTGCAAATCCTCATATTTGTGCCGTACAAAACTGTAATATAAATTCTTTAAACAATGAAGGATAATAGTATGTTTGGATAGTGTACGGAACCAACTACAGTTAAATAACTCACAAATACAGACACAATTATTTATTGTGCCAATTATTGAAAACGAAGAAATCTTTGTAGGGTCAAGAGACTCTAGAAGCTTGGACCTTCCGGTAGTAAATGCTTTTACCTAGGTTCGAGGGTATCTAATAAAAGTGTTTGGAGAAGCATTCTTGGCTAGAATGCGAGAAACATCCTCTGGAGACATCCAATTATATTACTGCTTTTTCTGTATTTTGCCATTTTAAAAGTGGTGAAGAGGGCAAATTGTTTGGCAAGTTAGAATGCCAGGGGAGCCATTTGTTCATATTATATACATAAATTAGAAATAATTTTCTTGTAACTGTGTTTTAGTTTAGTCCTTCGCCCTAAAATAGGGCACACTTTTTTTTTCTATTTTTTTCTATTATTGTACTACTGTGTCGAATTACTAATTGTAATTGTCATTTGATTCAGTTCAGGTTTATACCCCTAACTTCTGATCCCCACTAATTGAAATATGCCACTTTATTTTTGCTTTAGTATGTGTGATATAGTGGTAAACATATGTACTTAAATCACCCAGTAATATTATAAGGTGTATCACGCGAAATTCGATTAACAATTAACAATTGAGGATATGTAATTAGCAGTGATGGTTTCATAAAAGGGCTTCAGGTGCTTAACGAAGACGCATGGTTTGAACTCTCAATTTTTCTATAAGACAATGGTTATCGTAAGTGATTCAAAGTGCGGACTATAAATTGAAACAAAGATTCGAAGCACAATGACTGCTATATATTTCTTTTGAACACCTCTACAATCAACTTCTGTCATTTATAATCAAGTGTACACATCTAATTTTCTCTAAATATTATTGTTGTTCTCTGTGAAGGGTTCATTTATAATCATACATTTTAAAATGTTTGTGACCTTAACTTCTATGGATCAAACTAACAACTTCGCAAATGGTAAATTGGTAATTGAAGCAATGCTTCTTTATTTTTACACCATTTCTTTAAATCGTTGTCCTTGTCATTATCGCACCTTATTTTTCCTGTTCTTAAGTTTCATTGCGCTTCGGACTCGTTAATAAAATCCTTTATAGCTTCCGTTGCTTCATATTTTCCTTCCAGTAAATAGACAGTAGTATTGTCGTCCAGAAAGCTTATTAAGTATTTCATATCCCAGGTATTTGGTTCGATCGGACCACAAATATCTGTATGGATAATTTCTAATAGGCGAGTTGCTCTTTGTCTTGTCTCAGTAAATGGATTTCTTGGTTGTTTTGCCTTGGCACACACTTCACAAAATGTACCCTTTAAAACTTCAAAATCCTTTTCTTTCAAATCTAAACGATTACACATTCCTTGTAATTTAAATTGTCAACTCCTAGATGTCCCATTTTTCTATGCCACTCCATAGCTTTGTCATTCACAGATACTAAAGCATTTTCTCTTTTCTCTTGTTTTAATTCCAGAACGTATAATCCATTGTCAGTTTTTTTTCCGTCCAATATCTCTTTTCTATCTTTAAATATTTTTACTTTCTCTTCCTTGAAAACTACTTCACCCCCATTTTTTGCTGTCTTATTAACAAAAAGCAAATTTCTGTTTAAATCTGGTATATAAAGGACCTTTTTAGTGTGCGGTCTCCAGTTTCAATTTCTCCAGTTCCACACGAGAGCATGTTTTGGTACTGTTTCACTGTACCAATTTCGGATACAGTTTCTTGCAAATGTTCTATCATAATTTACTCCGTGTGATGATGCACCAGAATCCAAAATCCATTTTGTTGAATCGCTCACACTCGTATCAATCGGCTCTGTAAGAAATGTTACTTTTCCTTTCGTTACATCACTTTCATTTTTATTCCTAAATTAGCAATCTTTCGTTTGATGATTATTTTTCTTACATATACTACACCTCGATTCATTATTTTTACAATATCCCGCAAAAAGTCCTGGTTGACTACATTTAAAATATATTTTTTCATTAATATTACTGTTTCTGTTTACCGTATTTCTATTAGCTGTGCCTGATGCTTTAAATGCAACTTGTTCGGTATCATTTTCTACGTTGTTTATTCTTTTCTCTTCAGCAATCACTCGAGCAGTTAAATTTGACAGATTTCTCCGTATTCAATGGAAATAAAAAAGGTAAATACCGTAGAAAAACTCATACGTTCATCTGAACATAAGGAAACGTGCATATCTAATGTAAGTAGCATAGATAAGATAGAATCCCCATTAGAATTCTCAGAGGTAACAATTTCCAAGGTTAAATAATAATTATTGTGGGGTAGAATCGAAACACATACCTCTCTACTTTTACTTTGTTGTTATTGATAATAAAAACGGATATAAAACTACAACAAGTGATACTTAACCTAACTATACATACGTCTTAACATCTTAACGTGTATGTCTCTAATACTAATGTGTATAGATGATGCGCGCGCGCCCCTTTTATCCCTACCCAGGTTTATTTCATCCCACAATTCGGCCATCCTACGACAAATTCGTCCTCGAATTATTCGCTGCTGTTATCACACACTCTCGCCCATGGTTTTATAAATTCGGCACATGCCGTGGTAGTTACTGGTCCATTGCATGCACCAATTTTCACTACTTCGTAGGTGTCTTTTGGTTTAACGCGTGTAATTTTATAGGGTCCTAAATACTTTGATTTTAGCTTTAGACCTGGCCTTTCCTGCGTTCTTTTGATAGCAATTACATCATCTACATTATATTTTGTAGCGTCTCGTATTCGGAGGTTGTACGTCTTGCGATTTTCTTCTTGACACTCTAGAATTTGTACTCATCCCGTAGTTTGCTCTCATCTTCAACGAAGGCCGTTTCAATTTCCTTATTAATAATTTCTTTTATACGTAAATCCTCTTTCTTTCTCATTTTGTCACCAGTCAGCAACTGGAATGGTGTAAAACCAGTACTTCATTGGCATGTAGAGTTTATAATTCGTTGAACCTGGTCAACGTAGCGATACCATCTTGCTGGGTCTTCAGATGACAACTTCGTCAATACATATATTATCATCGAGTTTGTTCGTTCTAACTGGCCATTGGCTCTAGGTAAGCCAGTCGTAACGCGGTGATGTAATAGATTTTCTTCTTTACAATATTTCTTGAATTCGTCTGAAGTGAAAGCCGTGCCTCATCAGATATGATGAGAACTAGATTTCTAAAATTCTTTTGCTGTATCTGCAGTTTGGCAATTACTTCTTTACTTGTAGTTGACTTCACAGGGTACAGCCATACGAACTTACAACTTGTGCTTATAATTTTTATTTGTTGACTCTAATAGTGCCAAATGATCTATGGTACGTATGCAGCGGTATCCCTTCTTTCACGGAGTTAAGTAATCCTTCTTGCTTTCCGGTTTTTCTATTTGCCAAAATACATTTTATACAGTTAGAAATATATCGTTCCACTTTCATACTTAATTTCGGAATGTAATAATGTTGTCTGATCACATCCTCGGTCTTCTTCTTACCAAAGTGGTTTCTTTTGTGTACCATCTTCACAATATCTATCTGCATGTCATCTGGAATAACGAGTAACTCTTTTCCATCTTTCAATTTATATAACATATCACTTTTCAGGAAATATACCTGAGTTTGGTTCCAGCCGGCTAACATCGCGGACGTGCTAACGCAGATAAGACTAACGTATACGAGGCTCATCGTGTTTAAAAGTACGTGCGAAAAAAAGCAAAGGACTATAACAAAAATATTATAATGCTTCAAGTGTTTAGAATAATATAGTGAGTGAAAAAGAAGAAGAAAAAAATTAAGAAACAAAGAAAAGGTAGATAAATAAAAACCAAATAGCGGACTATTATCTACGTGAGTAGAGGATCGGTGCGATTGCAAGCTTCAAGGTCCGACGGGTCGACCGGCCGAGGGGCTTGCGGAATAAAAACAAGTAGGCGTGTGTGTATACAGGGACCGACAGAAAAGTTTCTTCTCGAGAGAACTGAGCAACGAAAAAGGATGGACAGTGAGGAAGGATACACATATGAAGAGGCACGAAATAAAAGGAGAAGAGAGAGGGAAGAGCAAGAGATAGCTTTTAGAAAAAGCAAAAAACTTAGATCACCAAATAAGGAAGCAATAGAGGAAGGGAAAATGATCGAAATGTTAAAAGAACTGATGAAAGATGTAAAGGAAATAAAATATAACCAGGAGCGGTACCAAACAGAGCTCAGTCAATTAAAAGAAGAAAATGAAATATTAAAAAAAGAGAACGAAGGAATTAAGAGACAAGTGAAACAGATGGAATCGAAAATAAATAAGATAGAAAAGAGAAATATAAAGAACAACTTTGTGATATCAGGACTGAGAATAATCCCGGAAGATAAAAATGACCTAAAAATAGGAATAGAAAAATTTGTAAAAAGCAAGCTGGGTGTGGAGGTAGCTGTAAAGGACGCGGATAAAATAGGAGGAAAATTGTACAAGGTAGAGCTAAGTACCTATGACAAAAAGGACAATGTAATGCAGAAGAAAAATAAATTGAGACAATTGAGAGAAAAGGTATTTATAAACAATGAGATGACTCAATTAGAACGAGATGTCCAATAGAAATTGAAACAGATAGGGGAGAAGGAGAGAAAGGAGGGGAAAACAGTGAAAATGAGGCATCAAAAAATAATAATCCAGGGAAAGGAGTATGGATGGGACAGAGAAGAAGAGAAACTTGTAGAATGGGAGAAAATCCACTCGAACCGAAGTGCAAAAAACTGAGGAGAAGAGAGGTAAAAGGAACAACAACGACGACCATGGCAAGGATTAAGGTTAAGACTGATATAAGAAATGATGCGAAGCTAAATAGCAGTAGCAGATTTGAGAACAGACGTGAGGTAAAACAATGTAATCGATACAAAAAAGAAAAAAAATAGAGAAGTGATAAAAATCGGTACATGGAATATACGAAGCATAATTGGAAAGGAAGACGAATTAATTGATGAAATGATTACACAAAACTTAGACTATATGGGAGTAACCGGAGTAAAAAAGAAGGGACAAGGACTAGAGGAAATGAAAGATGGATACTGGCTCTAATCGTCGGGAGTGGATGAAAAGGACAGAGGAGCGGAGGGAGTAGGAATAATCATCAAACCTGAGGTAATAAACAATATACAAAAAGAAAAATACATTAATTCAAGAATATTAAGAATTGATACAAAGCTGGAAGGAAACGAAATATGGAGCATAATTGTGGCATATGCCCCAAATGACAACGCGAATAAACAAGATAAAGACGAATTCTTCGAAACTCTTCAGAATGAAATAGACATTGCTGAAAGAAGGCTCTGGGCAAATTTCTTAGATATCACGCACTATCTTGCAATAATTCTACTAACAGCAGACTGTGTGATTGGATGTCTTTCGGGGTGTACAATGCACAAACCTCATTCTGACTTCTAATTTTATCGGCGTCTAACCATCATCAAGAATCTCAATTCCTTTCTTCTCACTTAAACGAGCCATTTGGATAAAATCATTAAAATGCCATAGCACTGTACACTCGACATACAGTAGACAACTGATGAGTGTAAAATAACCTCAATGCTTCATTGTGAGCTCGGAGTTTCGCGTGCAGATAGACGAGTAGGGTGAATGAGATTATCGATGCAAAAAGGAGCACTTAATTTTATTACAATTGTATTCGAATAAACAACGCCCTTCAATATTTCACGCTTTCTTTAAATTTTGTTACGCGATGAATTCAATTAGTTATGATAAATTACAGTTTCCAAACTTCGGTAATGTTTTTCAAAAATGTTTTGATTACGCTTAGCAAAATTATCGCAAGTTTGTATATATAAAATCCGGTTGTATCTAAAAATGCAATATTATCTATATGACGACCTTTAAAAAAAATCATCGATGGCAGATATGATTGTTATTTATAAATACATAGAGGACAAAATATAACATATTTGAATATGTTCAAATAAATGACACACATTACAGAAGAAATGATTTAGAAATGAAAAGAAAACATTAAAGCCTTGAGTACGTAACGCAAAACCACGACTTTAGCACAGCACTTGGTTTATAGAACATGTTGCGTATTAGAATATAATTTGACAAGTAATCTCGTAATGCTGTATAAAGTTTATAGGTTTTTTTTATTTCCGTAACGGTACACGAAATATTTACGAATAATATTAATGTGTAAATTTCAAAGAATTTTTGAATTCCAAATAGGTGACAGGCGAAACAATAAGTGATAAGAAGAAATACGCTCACCAAGACACCGGATTAATGACGAAATCTGGTACTCTAAATCAAGGGTGCAGTAGTGAAAGCAACAAAATTTGCACGGCAAGAGCGGTTTCGAGCTGGTGGTCACTTGGAACTACTAAATATATGAATTATGTTCCACTTATACGCGATTTTTTTATCACTTGCAATAAGCGTATAATCATTAAGAAATCAGATATTATTTACTTATCCGAGAAGGTCATATATCTCGGTGTTTAACGTTCACAAATCTATCAAGCTTACAGAATGATTACATTTTTAACAGCGCAAAAGTAAATAGGAACGCAATTATGCTGTTATTTCTTACACTATCCTTCCTAAAAGTGTGTTCACGTTAACGACGCATACTTAATAGACGTATAGAGCTAAGCCTGCTCAAAGTTTTACGCTAGGTCTACGCAGCATGACAAAGGTTTGGCGCTTTTTCGTTATGCCAGAATTTTTCGATTTCCATGCTCCATGCTATACAGAAAAGTCTTGTATTTCCTCGCTCTCCTAGATATACAGCAACTTCCTTCGCCGGTGCTATAGACTTTGCCATAGCAGCACTATAGGTTGAGAAAATGCGTTTAATTTATTTTTAACACACGGGTGTTGCATGCTCCCTAGACACCATTCTCCGTTGGAAAAACAAATAATGGCGCCTCACGCTGTATGACTAGGAATATAATAACAAAGGCGATGGCGGTATTTCTGCACTCTAATGCTTTTGCGGTTAAACAAGTTAAATACCTACTCACTACACTAAAAAAAAAGGTGTTACAGATCAAAGATTTGTGATAACTTCAAATTGTTTCGGACAATAATGAAGGAATCTTGTACTGCTACCTTCGCGAGAAATCTATCTTTACGGCACCTTTAAATCAGGATTAGCTATGTTAATGGTGGTTAAGGAGTTTGCCAAATATGCCAACATTTTGTACTGGTTTTGTCTTACGCTGCAAACAACGAGTTTTGTGCTGTAGCTCGTTTAGTTCCAAAATATGTCTTTTAAGAATATTTACATGCTATCTCCAGCTCGATACCCGCCCTGTCAAGGTTTCCGCCGTTTTATCATATTTCTATTGTTCTACAGCTTTAATTTCCATCCTTCTTCAGAAACAATCAGAATTACCATCTTTATCTTCCGTTAGATTAGGTTAAGGTGAGGTTAAATTCCGTGGTGGTTCTTGACCTATCCCGGTGCGCCCTTTTCAGATCTATTTTGGTTCCTCGTTTATTATATTAGCTTTGTTCTCTTCAGTAGACCTAACAGCCTTGTGAATGATCCCTCTACGTAGGTTTCGACTTTTGGATATTTTGTGCCCATTCCTGAAAGCCGCCTTCCCGCCAGCGCTGTGCAGTTACACAGTACATCGACGGCCATCTCCTCTTCCGCCTGGCAGCATTTACATACGGTTTACTTTGTCAGGTATAAGTTGCTCATGTGTTTTCTAAGCATATAGTGACCTGTTGGCGGGCTCACTGTTGTTGTAACGGACTTTCTTTCCGCCCTTGCTTAGCAGGTCCGCTGTAGCAATAGGTCTGTATCCAACCAGAAACTTCTTGACCTGTCTCTGACCTAGAATACTTTTCCATCAGTCTTGAGACCTCTTATCTTTCCATCATTTGAAATATGTGAAAACAAAAGACTGATACGTGAATTAAAATGCGTGACCTATTAAAAGCTATATAGGTTAACAATATTTAATAAATATTTTGTGGGAATTAAAACGCATTTAGATATTGACGATTAAAAGAACTTAATTCCTAACGAACTAATAACGCGGCTTGAAAAGTTTCCTATATTATTTGTGACTTATGTGAAATTCAATCCGAATTGGAAGTAAAATATAAAAATTTGGAGGAATAACTAAATCAATGTTAACTATGCCAACATAACATTGCAAAGATCTAAGATGGCGGGCATTGAATAGTAGAGGATGTTTTTGCTCCGACTGATGTTTTATTTTCGGCTGTAATTAAATTATTTGGCTGTTTTCAATAGCGAATCAGCTTTGTCTGAATTTTTCGATATAATTAAAGAAACTTTTATGATCTTGCGTAAGAAACTTAGTATTAGTATATTGTATATGTAATAACATTAAGAAATCAATAGAAAATAACGTAGTTATAGTTCAAAAGTCGTTTTGTGTACTACGTCTCATCGGCGATACGTAGTACACAAAAAGTACATTTAATTTCATAATGCGAATTCTAAGAAACTCGGGTGAAATTTTAACACATCCTTTCTTTCAAACGTAAGATTAATATTCCACAGCAATTGTTAGACGTTTCTGAATACTTCCGAGCGTTTCTATTTTAAAACTATCACGGAAATTCAAGTTAGCAACATTGCTTCGGGTATCCATTATGGCGCTGTGAGCAGTGATGTAGAAATTGATGTTATAAGAATGAATTCTCCTTGCCTGACTAGGTTTATAACATATAAATTTCTCTTGACGTTATATTGTCGACGATGGATTCTCATAATAACTATAGATGTTGTTTATTATATTTATTTTATGTATCGTTTGTTGAACTTATAAAGTCCGACGTTTCGGCAGTTTGTCTACTGCCGTATTCAGGGTAGCTCTGAGAATGGCTGTTGCTTGCCAGATTTAACCCCGAAGAGCAACTCGGCCAGTACCTCGCCTATTGTGCACCCATATGATTTTAGTTCACTCGACCGGTTACTTCGGCAGCAAAGTACATAATCCGCTCGAGCGGTAATTTTCCTAACTTGGATCCGCCAAGCTGAGCATCCCTAAGGTGAACCTGTCTTTCCCTGCAGACTGCAGGGCAGTCGACTAGAAGGTGCACAGGAGTTTCCTCCGCTCTCGCGATGCATGTGTTTATTCAGTGCGCAGTGTCCAGTTAAGATTGCTGTGAGTGCTCTCAGTTTGGTCCTGCTCATTAGAACTGCCTTACACAGTCTTCCCTCACCTGGATAAATCCCGAGAGATTTACAGTGCATTAAACCGTCTACACCGTTCCAGTAACACCGGTGATTGGGATTTAACGTAGGTCTTAATAATGCCATAGGTACTCCCACATGTCGGTTCAGCACCTAAGAATGGTCGTTCACTGGCATCTCTTGTTAGAAGGTCAGCTACTTCGTTCCCTTTGATCGCCGAGTGGCTTGGCACCCACCGCAGCGTAACGTTGCAATATTCCGCCAGTTCTTGCAGCGTTCTATGGCACCCCAATACCACTTCGGAGTCAAACTTGACAGCTTGTAGCGCCCTGAGAACGGCTTGGCTGTCCGATACGATTTCCACCGCTTCCAGGTCATGTGCGTATTCCACAGAGTTCTCTGCACATGTCTGGATGGCAATTACCTGTGCTTGAAAGATGTAGCAGGAAACCCCTAGACTAATGTCGTCGCCATCCGGTTCTCTCTCTTTCCAAATTTCAATACCTGTGCCATTCGAAGTTTTAGAGGCGTCCGCAAACCAGCGGGAAATGCCCCGTCCCGCTTTTTGCACATGCCTTTATTATTTCGCCGTTGGGAATTATTACAGCAAAGCTATACACGGGCGGAATTTTGTTGGTCCTCATTGACAGCGGTGCTGTCTGTTCGATGCAGTTGAAGATGCAGGTGTGGTCTCCGAATTTGCCAGAGAATACCTTGCATCCACTATATTTGACTCTGTAGGCTCTTAGGGCTGTTTCTGACCTCAGCACCAGCTACAGCGGCGGAAGCCCAAGGATGGTTTCCATCGCAACCGTCGGCGTCGAGGCCATGGCTTCCGTAATGCCCAAGCAATCCTTTGGACTCTGCCAAGGATCTTGACCGCGTAGTCTTGATTGGCTTTGTGCCGCCAGACTAGCGATGAATAAGTTGTAGTTGGTACTATAACTCGCGTGCACAGCTAGTGAATCATTGCTGCACGTTCGGCCAAACGTTTCTCTGCAGGTCCAAAAGGCCTTTGTGGCTTTGTTTGTAGCATGTTCCAGGTGTGATTTGTACGTCAATTTGGAGTCCAAAATCACAACTAGATATTTAGCCTCTGTAGGTATATTTTGGAGCCGAAAATGGATGGACACCGGAGTTAGGGAAGTTTCCTCCATCAGGTAAACGGTACCATAGTCGTTTTACTAGAGTTTACATTGAACCCTTCTTTTCGGCACCATGTTTCAACGAGCCTGAGTGCGATTTGCATCCTTTCAGATACCACGCCCTCAAACCTCCCATGGCCATCATGGTAATATCATCGACGTAATCCTGCGCGTAAAAGCTCACCCTCCACATGTTTTTATAGTTGCAATGTAAATGTCGCAAAGTGTCCTTCTGCACCTAATTCACATCTTCAACATCATCGTCCAATTAGTTCGGACACCCAGGAAGATGTAAACTCTACTAAAAGATAATATAATTGCTTTTATGTATACATAATATTTGGATTAGGACCTTTAAGATGTTTGTTGTTTATTAATTGTACAGGCAAACTTCCAAACTTATCGATTACAGAATGATTAAAAACATATTATATCTTATGACCCAATACAGTAATTTTCAGAACAATCTTCATCACCACCAATAGGATTATTTTTGGGGCAATATTGCAACTAATAAATTTACAATACTCTTTGGAGTGGGAGCAGGCCATCCGAATATTGTGTACTGATAAATCTTTTGGTTTCTAAATAAACCTGCTTGTGCGTGCGTTAATCTTACTGTTTTCTCGCGAAATCACGTATGTAGTATGTATACATACATTATCCGATTTACTAATCACGCATTTTATATGATAATCAGTGAAGCAAAAAATAACTAAAAAAGACATTGGATTATTTTCGGATCTATTTGAAGTAAACCTTTTGATAGTGAATAGCATCCTCCTACAGAAGTTACTAGTCATGAGACATAGAGGTAAGGCGTATAATACAATACAATTCTATTTACGTATTGTATGCAATGCGTGAAAATAACTTACGAATGAAAAAGTGCGCAAGCAAACTGGTTAACAGTACAACGAGGAATACTACAAGGATCCATTTGTCACCACTTCCATTTGTTCTCTACAGAAATCGCCCGCTACAACACTTTGTTAATATGATTGCTAAGGATACTCCGATAATTGTAACAGTTAACATAACCATGAAAATCGAAGACGAGGTAATAAATATAGAAGCAGAAGGCAAAAGCTACAGTAAGCTGCAATAAGGAAAAACTCGCGTAAAATGTTTAAGGTTACAGATCGATAGCAGATTAAACTAGAAAGAACATATAAATACACTTACCAAATATGTCGACAGAATGACATATCCTAAGGGTGGTTTCCTAAGAGGTCCGATAAGAAGCAGCTCTCGCGATGTCGGTTCCAGCTCATATGGTGGCATTTTATGGCGAAATCCTCTATACGTAAACGGTGTGTTTATGCTACAGAAGGCGTAGTTTTCAAAAAGCATAGTGTACTTTCCATGCGAATTTACAGGTTGATAAGTCGTTAAATAGCACTACAGTAAGTTGTTGACATAAAATGGGGCAAACTATAATTCCCGAGCGTGTAACAAATTTAAATTGCGTATTCTTGAAATCATTTATTCCCGTTTGCGAAAAAGTGCAGTGATTCAAATTTTACTTATTTATGATCCTACGACGCAGAAATATCGATAGAAAAACTTTCAAGTTATGTTTAAAGACGAATGCTAACAAAGAGATCACTTTACAAGATTGGTGAATCCTTAGACATTGGTTAGTTGTAGTTATCTCTCTCTGTTATTGACGTGTTTCATGTCTTTATAAAATAACATAACATACACAACATATTACTTTATTCAGGAATTTTCTTGCAGATCTCAAAGACAGTATTATCATTTTCGGTATACTTTCATTTAATGATTGTTATACGCTTTGCTTCCTTGGTTGCTATTTTCTGTGCTTCTTTTTCAATAACGTCTTCAACCCTGTTTCTATTCTCGAATGTGCAATATGTGGAAGGCTTTAGACTATAAAGCTGTGCCAGCTTCATGCAGGACTCGAAAACATCGTCAGACGTATTCATATTTTTATTCGCTCCATAGTCTAATAACTTGTTTACCATACGTAGATCGCCAATCAGCGCGGCAATATACAAAGCTGTAAGGCCAGAATCATTTGCTTCGAAATTAACATCGGCACCGCTGCCTAATAACCACCCCATAATTTGTTCATCTCCATTACAAATCGCGACCATCAAGGGTGTGAAACCATCCCGATCTGGCTTATTCACCGCATATCCACGATTCAATAGCATGGCAGTGATTATACTATGATTTCCTTTGCGCATTGCAGTACAAAGAAGACTACCGCTAATCTTATTGAGTTGGTTCAAGCTAATATTTTCAAGTAAATAACAAACAGTGCGATCGTCATGTAATTCAAACACAGTTCGAAGTAGCTGAAACCGATTTTCATAATATCGCCATAGAATCTTAAAACTATTTAATTTTGTATTATAGTTCCCAATGCTGTGAATACAAAGTTTTACGATTTTATGGTTGGTGACGTTGTTAATAAAAATATCAATTACGTCTCCATTACTGGGTTCGTTAATAAGGAAACAAATTACAGACCAAAGCTTATCCTCAGTATCGATTTCGGAATGCGGTTTCACTAGGTCGCAATGTCCTGGATCAAGCGTACGGAGTTCATCCTCCAAATTTATACCAGCCCAATTTTCCGCAACTCTATCGATGATGACGACTGCATGAGACTCGCTGGAGTTGTTTGTTGTGGTTGGACGATTTTTCAACAACCACGCGACGATTTCAGGATTCCCCGTTCTCTTGGCATTACGGAATATATCCCCGCCCATTGTCATAATATTCGAATCAGCACCGCGCTCCACTAGTAATTCAATCATCGCTACGTCTCTCTTAAATGCGGCAGCATAGAGCGCCGTAACACCGCATTCATTTTTTAAGTTCACGTTTGCTTCGTTTTCCAATAATATTTTTGCAAGCCCTGTGTTTCCCGTTTCGACGGCGGCCATTAGAGGTGAAACGCCACACCTGTCAAAGCAATTGACGTCGGCTCCTTTCTCTAGCAAGATTTGAACGATATCGGCGTTTTGTGTTTTTAGTGCCACACAGAGAGGTGCTACTCCATCTTCGCCTTTGATATTAACATCTGCATGAAGAGTCAGCAGCATTTGAACGAAATCATCGTCTTCTCTATGCACTGCATCAATTAACAGCGTCCAACCGCTTGTATCCATGTCATTTACGCTAGCTCCATTTTGTAAAAGGGATTCGATAATTTCAAATGTTTTGTCTTTTATTGCCGTATATAAAGGCGTTTTGCCATCTCTATTTTCGAAATTCACATCGGCGTTAAAATTCAGCAATAGTTGAAGAATATCCTTATTGATCTTATTCTTAATGGCATGCATGAGAGGCGTCCTACCAGATCTGTCCACTAAATTAACGTCAGCTCCATTTCGTAATAGCAACTCGACGATAGCGCGTGTCGATTTGGTTACGGCGTGTATCAGAGGTGTGCTACTTTTATAAATCGCATTGATGTCGGCATTATGGTTCAATAACATACGGACGATATTCTCATTTCCGGTAGAAATTGCTATTACGAGAATTGGAAAAGGACAATCGTTATTGAAGTTTGGGTTTGCTCCACGTTGTAATAATAATTCAATAATCTCCATCTGTTGAGATTTTACCGCCGTAATCAAAGGCTCATCTACATAATGATTCAATGGCCGCGCTAAAAAACGAACGTCAGGATCATATTCTAACAGTGTTTTAGTTACACCCACACTTCCGCATTCGACAGCTAGATCAAGAAGAGAGCGTTGACGGTAGCATTCGAAAACTAAACTAAAAATAGGGTCCCAAGAGTCGGGATAGGGGGAGTCAAATCTCGATTTCATTAATATATCCATAGCGTTTAAAGATGGAGAATTGGGTCCTCTCTGATTTATACCTTCTAACAACATCTTTGTCACATTCACGTTGGCAGTAGCTATGCTCATATGGAAAATTGTAGTATCCTTATGCAGATCTGCGTAAAGATTCAAAATTCCGTACTTTTCGATTAATAAACCGATGATTTGTTTATTTTGCGTCGCCATGACGCTGTAATGTAATGGTGTACAATTAAATTTATCCATTTTATTGAAATCTACTCCACTACCGATAGACGTTTTTACAGCTTCTTCGTTACCATAAATGCACACCAGATGAGTACCGTTAAGATTTTCATCCGGCAATTTGATATCTAAGTGTTTCCGCGACATACTCGTTGGTGAATGTAAGCACATATCGTGGAATTCTAGAAAAGTCCTGTCTTCGCCATACTTCCAGGATAACAGTGTACGAATTAGGCTTATCGAAGTGTAATAAATAGCAGCATCGTAACAGTCGAAGAAATTTTTCCGTTCAAGTAGATCGTTTAGTGACTTTACATGGATTGCACAGTAATTCATAAAAGCTTGCGAAGCGAGAAAAGATCTAGTCTCAAGTAATTTCTCGACTCGGTTGTATCTTTGTATATAATCGATCCAGGTCCACTTCATTATTTTATCGCGCGTGTATATGTCGTACCCTTCCGTAAGCATACACCGAATAAGATCATTTAAGATGTAATATGAGAAAAGGATTGGATCTTCAAAAACTACCGCAAGATGAAGAACGCTTCGTCCTAGACCATCCATTTCTAATAGGCAACGTTTATTCTTTTTACACAAACGTAATACTTTGTCATAATCTTGATCCAAAAGAGCTTTATGTAATGGTAACGTTTCGGAATGTATATTTAATATATGTGTTTCCCGAGTGTCTAGAATTAACTCGTAGATATATTTTGCATCGTCCTTGTCAACATTCTCAATCAGCCATTTCGCAACAAAAAATTCTACGAAAGTCTGGTGGACGAAGACAGGATTTTCGTTATCGTAACGAACTATTAAACCCAGTCTTACAAAATTTGAGCGATTCGACTGCGCCTCTTCAAATTTTTTTGTCACTTCATTAGTACCAAACAAAACCTTCAGCGCCAACTCTTGATGCTTTAACAGAATGGAACGAGCTTCGTTGTCGTCTGGAATATACGGCTCTATTCGTCGACAGTAATCTTCCATTTTTAACTTGATTACTGTTTCATAAAGATTCCACGCGTTTACCACTTCAAGATTTGTTTCGTTTTCTGCGATGTAATTCAACATATTTAAGTACAGAGGATTGCTTAGAAATTCTGACGGTACGCGACGTAAATTACTAATATCTAAATTCCAATAATTAGCTATGCATTGTTTGTCGGATTCATGGTCAAACTTTTCTACTTTGAACGTTTTAGCCTTAACATTACCGATTAACAGATCGGCAGCTGTCAGCCTTGAGGCGATTATTATTTTTTGCAAACTAACTTTCTGGAGGTTTTGTACAAGTTCTACTACCTGGTCCTTGCACGTAGCCACAACTTCATCGAACGAGTCGAGTATTAATACTAGTCGATGGGCGTAATCATGTAGACCATCTAAAAAGCGCTTGTAGGGTAAATTACGATACTCATCGCGCGAGACACGTAAGAGGTCTTGGAAGGTTTTCAGTTTACCCTTGCGTAAATCGACCTGGTGGCGGGCCAAGTCGTTAAACAGAATGTAGTACTTCGAATCACAAGATTGAAATAAAGAATGTAAGAGTGTACTTTTACCCATTCCCGGCTCTCCTGTTATAACAATAATTTTATCGTTACTGTCCTTCAGTATATCATTTTCCGGTAACAACTTCTCGCCATACTTTGTAGTAGACTGTTTAGAACTACCTTGGTTTTCCTTGTCTGGTTTAATACCTTCTCTTAAATAACGAGGTATGTATTTCTGATGGACACGAATCGGCACTTCCCCAATGATGGGTATGATGACTCCGTTTTCCATAACATATACACTTTCGTCGTTTTCATCAACAAAGAAATCGCGATACTCTTCCTCAGACTGTATCGTACCAAGATCCGGTATCCTGGGCAATAAAGTTGGTCTATCACCATCCACTAAACGAAGGATTTTATAGCTCTTAAACCGAGGATCCGCTCTAAACCTATTGTGATATTCATAACTCTCACCAAGCTTACAATATACTACGATATTAGCTCCATTCGGCCGTTGCACGTCGTAGCGGTATTGTTCGGAATTTGCCGTTTCTATTATAAAGAGCATATAATTGTTGTCACCCAAACATTCTCTCCTTAGATACGCCTTTCTGGACCTCATCAACTTTACAATATCCGAACAAGTTATACATTCCATTAACTTTACATCTTCCTCGATAATTTCGAACAAGGAAATCGGTTTTCTGCATTGCAGTGAAACTGTAATGCTCTTCATCATTTCCTCGTCTGCTACATCGCCCAAGTGCCTAAACACTTTCAGTTCGCAACTTTCAATATCAAGACATCGATTCGTAGGATTCGAGTCTATTATAATGAACCTTTTCTTCAGGCGAGATAATTCTTTTAAAACTGGAGGTAAGGCGTCAGTTTTCAAGAGAAGAGGTATTTTGTTCTCCTCCCATAATTGTATTACTAAATCTTTCAATGTTACTGCCTTATAAGCATCCATAGCGTGACCGTTAACTTTACCTTCATTAGCGACGAAGTGGTTCCATCTTGTGATGTCAATTGTGTTGGAAATATTTTGCAGGATGCACCCAAACAAATAGCTTTCTATATTCAATTCGTTGCGCACTATAGTGACATCCCGCTCTAATGTTAACCGATTCCATTCAGCAACAGCTTCGTGTTGAAATGAGATTGCTTTTGTGGGTGTCACTATATAATTCGAAAGGCGAATTTTTAACAATTCGTGCTCAAACGATGCCTTACTCAGACCTTCCGTCGTATTGGTAAAGTATTTTTCGATATACGAATGTGGGAGAACGTTTACTTTCCATTCTTGCTCGAGTTTCTCATGGATTTTTTGAGTATCAGGCTGATCGAAATATAAATACAGGTTGTTGCACAAACTTTCATATTTACGATCTGAATGTCTCAGTAAATAACACGGTGCTTCATTAAAAATGTCTCTAGGGTTTGCATTACTGCGTCTGTCACATTGTAATCCTTGTCTCTTAAACTGTTGCGCAAAATAGTCTACATTCTTGACAGCGAGGTAGTAACATTGGATTTTCTTTTCGTCTTCTTGTTTCACGATTTCATTATATCCGTCAAAATACTTATGTATTTGGAATTTGTCGTTGCCACATTTCGTTTGAATGGCGTATATTTGCTCTTGTTCCGATCCTTTGAAGACTACTTTGGCCACTACGTCGTCGAAAGGTTGGTATTTTTGCGCATTAGAAAATATGCGATAATCTTCCACGTTTTCGTTTTTCGAAAGAGTGGATGCGAGTAGCGCGATTACACTTAATTCATACTTTCTTCCTTTATCAGATTCCGCGCCAGGAGTTGTTTCCATAGCTGCGTCTTAACGACGCGTTATTGTAATAGAATCTGCAAAAGAAACCAATTATTACTAGTCCGAAGTAATCGTTTATGCCATTTAACACGAACCCTCTACCAAATACAGTGACTTATTGACAATTACCTAATCAAACGCAAACCGTTATTATCTCGAAAAAGTATATAAAAGTTTCGTCCAACCGTCAAGGAGTTGTTTTCCACATTTCGAACAACCATTTTGAAAATTGCCGATGTCATTCCGAAGATACACGCGGAGATAGTTGAAGAACAACGTGTGTGTGAATACCATTTCATGCATACTGAACCCGGAACTCATCAAAATTCTCTGTTTCTATTTACTTGTATTTAGTTAAGAAAAAATGTAGCTGGCCAGGAGGATTAGGGAACTGTTTAATTTAATGTAGAAAGCGACATGTAACCTGTTTATACAATCACATTAATTTTTAATTCGATATGTGTATTTGTATACATAATTATTTTCAAAAATTTTAAAACTTTGGTAATTTGTAGATTTCAGCGCGGTAATCGTTAAGGCGTAAAACCCTTTGCGCGCGGGCATTTCCAAATGTGCGATTTACCGATAATAAATATTAAGAGTTACTGTCATCTTTTCGACATTTTTCAGAATAAAAGTCGCTGTCGTTTTCAAACATTACTTTCATCTTTAAACGTCAGCCCTCTGTTCGATATTTTTCACGATAAGCGTCTGTCATCCTTTCGTAAAATTTCTGGCTAAAGTCACTGTGATCTTTAAACGTTACTGTCCTATTAAAAGAATAATTTAAGAATTCGTTTACCTCCAAAATTGAGTTTTTCAGTGTGATAACCCCAGATATAACTTTGTAACAAATTAAAGCGTGAAAAGATGCACGTTGTTGTCTTGAATTCCTGATCCAGAACGCCAAAAAAAAATATTAAACGAAATTTACTGCAAACACAAGTACTACAAAGATATAAGAAGAATAAAGTAATAAGACTTAATATGCTTACAAAATAATTTCAGGAATATGTCCTCTCAGGAGAAGGGGACTGTGTCCGAAAGTTGCTCCAATTCAGCTTCGATGATGCAGGTGTTGTACAGCTCCCCAGCGAGATTGATGGAGAGGTCCAGTATTTGTTTCTGGATCAATTCCCTTAGGATTGGTAGTAATGTGTCCACACCACAATCCTGAACGGGGACCACAAACATTCTACTGGTACCTGGGTCGTAACCACCTAACACCCACTGTCTTTCAACGGCATGAGTTGGTGATATTAAAACAACCTCCCGGCAGAATGAGGTCCACTCGACAGCAGTTGGACGGGACACTCTGACTTGGATTTCTATCGCGCTTAATTAAACTCAGTGCACCGATAGGTTGACAAATCTAAGCATTTGCCAGGCCTCCAACTTGCAACGTGCCCGTGTGAACTTTAATTTGCTTCAAACACGTCTTCGCTTTTTGCTTTCGTGACGACACCTTTGCTGTACAAATCCAAATGTACCCATCCATATTTAAAAATGTAAACTTTCAGAAAATGTTGAAAAGTTTACCTCATAGAACTTTTCGAAAGTACCTAATTGCATTAGAAGAATGGGCACTTATACTCTCCTTCCTTCGGAGCCAATCCCCACCTTCAAAGATCCCTCTCTCACCGGGATATGTGGTTCCTTGTAAATTGTTAAGATTCAACATAAATGGAAGAAATCCATAGCTAAGATAATATTGTTTGTTGTTTGAAAACGAAGATATTTCACACAACTTACCAACAAACCACCTTCAAAAGATAGCTGTTAAAATTTCATGATATTCTATTCATTAGTTTGTGAGTTATTGTGCTAAGAGTCACGCTGCTTTTGTTATTTTCAAAACAATGGATCAAAAACAATTTCGTGTTTTAATTTTACACTGCTTCTTGATGGGAAAAAATACCGTTCAAGCGAAGCAATGGCTTGAAAAGTGTTATGGGGACTCCGCTTCATCAGAAACAACATTAAAACGTTGGTTTGCTGACTTCAAACGTGGTCGTAGAGACACCGATGATGCAGAACGCAGTGGACGTCCAAATGAGGCGGTAACACCAGAAAACATCAAGAAAATCCACAAAATCGTTTTGAATGATCGAAAAGTGAAGTTACGTGAGTTAGCTGACAACGTAAAGATATCAAAATTGGCTTTATATTGCATGAGCATTTGACTATGAGAAAGCTCTGTTCAAAGTGGGTGCCGCGTTTACTCACTGTTGACCTAAAACAAGAACGTGTTGATGATTCTGAGCAGTGTTTGGCCATGTTTAAACGTAACAAACCGAAATTTTTGCGTCGATATGTGACAATGGATGAAACATGGATCCATCACTTCACTCCGGAATCAAAACGATCGTCATCTGAATGGACAGCAACTGGTGAACCACGTCCAAAGCGCCCGAAAGCACAACAATCGACTGGAAAGGTTATGGCCTCGATATTTTGGGATGTGCGTGGTGTAATATTCATCGATTATCTTGAGAAAGGAAATACCATCAACAGTGAATATTATATAGCTTTATTGGAGCGTTTTAAGGCCGAAATTGCAAAGAAACGACCGCATATGGCAAAAAAAATTTTGTTTCATCAAGACAACGCGCCGTGTCACAAGTCAATCAAAACAATGGCAAAACTACATGAATTGAACTTCGAATTGCTCCCATATCCACCGTATTCGCCAGATTTGGGTCCCAGCGACTAGTGGCTGGATATCAAAAAATGTGAAAAATGAAAAATTACATTCTTTGATGTTCGAGAATACTTTTATACTATTTTTGGAGATAATAACGGTTTATTTTCGATGAGGAAACTTTCAATAAGTCACTTTAACATTGCTATTCTATAAGTGCCTATTGTTGTTGTAATAGATGGCAGCACTAGGCTGATATAAGATTAGCATTAGAGTAAACTAAGTTAGTATTATAGTTATTATGTAAAGTTTAAGCTACACAAGAACTGTATTTAGTTACTGTAATAAAGTAATGTGTATTCCTTAGTGGACTATTCTCTAATAAGTAGTAAAGAACATAACATGGCGCAGTCAAATTTGTGAAGAGAAACACTACGCTTCTAACCTAACCTAAAAATAGAATGCAGCCACGTTTTATTTTAAAGGTTAAAAATAAGAGGTGGAAGGTTGGAAATAGCCAAAAAGTGTAATGCTAACGGGTAATTTCAGCGAAGATTTCCGAATATTCAAACATTTTAATATTTATATGATAGCATCAGAAAAAGATACGAAAATTTCTGAAGTTAAGGTGAATTTACATATTTTTAAATTGTATTGGAGAAGAAGCTGTTGAATTATTTAACACATTTGAACTAAAGAAAGATGAGAGAAAAGATATTACTAAAGTAATGGATATGTTTGAAAAGTACTGTAACCCGAAGAAAAATGTAGAATATGAAAGGTATAAATTCTATAAAAGGGAACAACAGGATGGTGAAGATTTTGAAAAGAAGGGTGTTCCCGCACAGATGATATTAAGGAAAAAATTGATGATGATGATGATGAAACTAAAAGAAGCAAAAGACCTTGAAATATTTTTAGGCGAATTCCATAAAGTAATAAAGCAGTTGAAAATTGCACGAGGGGACTTGAAAAAAGGAAGACGTGGTATGCGGTTTGTAACTTGCAATGCCACCATCCTTCAAGACAATTACTACAGGTATAGAAAATATGCCCGAAGCCGTGAAAGCAAAATTGAGAGATGAAGTTGAGGGATGGAAAGTACAAAATGGAAATAAGGAACTGGACAAAAGAGACAATGTAAAGTCTGCTGAATTTTTCATGAATCGCTTTGAAGTGTGTTACGTGTGTGGCGAGAAAGGCCATTTTAAAAGGGATTTGGCACTACGAATCATCCCATTGATGATGCATATTCTTGGTATGTAGATTCTGGTGCATCAGTACACATGACCGGAAACAAGAATTGGTTAATGAACATAAGAAGTCCATCACAAAATAGCATTACTGTAGCAAATAATCAACAAATGAATGTTGACTATGTAGGAGACACTAAGGTAAAAATTGGTAAAGAGATTGTTGATATTAGAAACGTTTTATATGTGCCAAATCTAACGACTAATCGTTTGTCTATAAGTGGGACTGCTAAAAATGGAATTTATGTAACTCTCAGTTCAACAGGGTGTAGAATTTATAATAGTGACAAGAAACTAATATGTACTGCGAATTTAGACGACAACATTTATCAACTTAACTGTGTGACTGAGACATCGAAGGTTAGGGCATTTGAATTATGATTATTTAAAAAGGATAGATCACCTGCAAGGTTTGGAAGGTAAAGACACAGCTGACGAGAAGAAAGCCTGTGAGATATGCATTCAAAGTAAACAGTCTAAACTACCTTCAAAAATGTTGGTACTTGATGTTGTTCCTTCAGATTTATGTGGCCCTGTGGAGGTTGAATCACTAGGTGGTGCACGATATATTCTAAGATTGTATCAACCTGATACAAAGGACACAATTATAAGTCAACGTTACTTTTATCGAAAATTACACAATAGTAGATGAAACCAGTACACCAATAGCACTAGATTTTGAAGCTTCATATGAGCCGGTTGAAATGGGAGTAACCAACAACAATCCCGAAAACCAATCCGACAATGAAGAAATAGATCAGAGTTCAACTGAAAGTGAGTTGTCACCTATAGACAGAGATCTCGATGATCCAGATTACGTTAATCCGTGTCAACAAGTAGAAACTCCTATAACATGACAATCACAAAGAAAACCACATCCAAAGCAATTGGAGGATTACTATTTGTCTAGTGCGATTGCTAATCACATGAATTATCCGATGACTTTGAAAGAAGCCTTGAGTAGACCAGATAAACGAGAATGGCAGAAAGCAATTCAAGAAGAATATGAGTCGTTATTACAAAATAACACTTGGGAGCTAGTAAATTTACCTAAAGAAGAAAGTGTAATTCAGACTAAATGGGTATTCAAGAGAAAGTACAGGGAGACTAGTGTTAGATATAAAGCACGATTAGTGATTAAAGGATGTTTAAACGCAGAGGAGTAGATTATGAGGAAACCTTTGCACCTATCGCGAGTGAAACACGATTTAGATATTGAACAAACGGATGCAGTCACAGTATTTTTGCAAGGCGACTTGACTAAGGAAATCTATATATGCCCATTAGAAGGTTTTGAAACAGAAAGTGTGCAGATTAAAGAAAGCAATCGATGGCTTAAAGCAAGCAAGCAGCGCTTGAAACCAGAAATTACATAAAGTATTAATAGATACCGGACTAAAATGCAGTAAAATAGATCCGTGCGTTTACTACGACATAAATAGATAATTTTTTTTTTGTAGCGGTTTATGTTGATGACTTATTGTTATTCACCAACGATGATGAAATAAAATAGAAATTAAAAGGCCGACTAAACGATAGATTCAAGATGAAAGACCTTGAAGGAGTAAGTAATATATAAGAATTTCGCATAACACGAGACCGGGAAGAAGGAAAGTTACGGATTGATCAAGAAAAATACATAGACGTCATATTGCAAAGATTTAATATGACAGAATGTAAACCTTGTTCCACACCATTGGATCCAAATCAAAAATTATCTTCCGAAATGTCGCCCAAACATGATTCTGAACGTAAAGAAATGGAAAGAATTCCATATCAATCCTTAGTAGGCAGTCTTTTATATGCAGCTGGACTGGCGAATGTTAAACATTCTTAATGTTAATTCAATAACTTGCTAGTGGGAGTGTAAATTTGAAAAATAAATTTCTGAATTTGCCGCCATTATATATAAGTGTATATATATATATATTACCTTTGTGTATGTAGCTATATTTATAGACGTTATGTATGTGTGTTAAGCTTTTTCTAAGATAATCCTCGCTGTTGTTTAATAGAGTATTTTTAATATACTAAAGTAAAATAAGTGGCGAATCTTTTATTTTCCTGATCTGAAGTAAATACCAACTATATTGCAACAAGCTTAAGTTAAATTATCAAATAAAACGTTAAGAGAGGGTGTTATGGAACGTGTAATGACTTTCCTAGGTTAGTATTAGAACAAAAGTGAATATAATAATAAGCTAATAATAAGATGGATATCTGTATGTAAAACGGGCAAGAGACGAGTGCATAATATAAATTAAATATACTATATTATAAGGAATCTGTGTGTGTATTTCTAAATATAATAACAGAGAACTTAAGAAATATATTGTCTTTACGTACCGAAATAATAAAATTACAAAAAAAAAAGTAGACTCACCAAGGCGTTCCTAGTTCATTGCTGGATTTTGAATTGACAAGGATGCAGCAGATGTACGCAAAATTTACACTGGAGTAGAAATTTCAGACTGATGCTCCATTGTTCAACTAGCGAATATATATAATTGGTTCGATTTTTTATTGACTGCCGTTGTCACGTGGTAAATTAGTTATTTGTGCTGAAATAACAACGCTAAAAGCGCCATATACATATATTTAGAAATCTAAATTTAATCGGCGCGATATTGAGTGTAAATTTGATACTCATAATTCATAATGCATTAGTAGTTAGCGATGGACAAATAGGATGAAAATATCGATCTAAATCGAGAATATTTACCGAATAATTTCTATATTCTTTAAGAAAGCACAGTTCGAAATAAAGATAAATAGAAATCTTTATGTCATCGGGCTAAGCGAATGTATATTCACACTTGTGCGGTTGGCGTGTTTAAAATTACTTCTTCTACAAGCAACGTATGCATCTCGATTCTTAGCTTTAAAGTATTATGCTAACATAAATGGGATTTAAAATTCAATAGAAGATATCATTAAACAAAACGCAATCGTGTGTGTACGTGTATATGCAACTTGTACGCAATTAAGCAGCTATATGTAGCGAATTATGAGCATGCAATAATTAATAACAAAACACCTGTTACTGGAATGAATTTAAATAACTTTTGATACATACACTACCGTTCATTAGTTCGGACACTCAGTAGAATATTGTAAACTCTACTAAAAGATAATATAATTGCTTTTACATATAAATGACATTTATATTAGGTCCTCTATGGAATTTGTTGTTAATTAAATGTATAGGCAAACTTCGAAGAATATCGATTAGAGAACGATTCAAAATCTGTTATATTTTATGTCCCACTATAGTAATTTTCACTACAAATAGGATTATTTTTGGGACAATATTGCCTGCTTGTGCGTCGGTTAGTGTTAAGAGCGTATCTTTTTGTGTCAATCTGATTAAAGTTATTAAAATGCCGAGAGGAAAACCGACAATTTTAGAAAAGTGCTCTGTAATTGTCGCTTGCTATGCTATGAACTGATGAGTCAAAGTTTGAGGTGTTCAGACAATCAAGGCGCGTTTTTGTAAGAAGAGCGAAAAGCCAAAGAATGTTGCAGGATTGTGTAGTACCTACCAACTATCAAGCAAGGAAAAAGTTCTGTGCTTGTTTAGGGTTGTCTTTCCTACGCCGGTGCAGGAGACTTGAAGCGAATCGAATGTATTTTTCGAAAAGGGGGTTATTTAGAAATACTGCCATCGGCGAAAATTTTATATTTATGCAGGACAACGACCCCAAACAGTTGGCAGTGATGTAACGAAGATAATGGCACTTTACAAATAGTGACACGGCCGCCGCAAAGGCCCGATTTAAACCACACCGATCTGTTATGGGATGCATTGGACAGGAGAGCCCGAAAATTACGACCTACCTTCGTAGGACATCTGTAGAATATTTTACAAGAGGAATGCACTAATATGCCGATTAGAGTCCTGGAGAAATTAGTGGAGCGGATGCCTCGGATTGTGAAAGCTGTTCTTCGCGCGAAAGGGTGTTTCTTTGATGAACAGAAAGCTTATTATTTTTAGTTAGAATTACTTTGTCGCTTTGTGTTTTCTTATTCTGTGTGGGTTCTCTGCGCTTTCTCCTCTCCATTCTTTTCTCTGCTGCAGTTATATGGTCTGTTGAAGTAAGTATCGCAGCAAGTTGTTTACTACGTGCACGCGCAGATTGAATTGCAGAAGCGGGAAGAATTGCGTCTGAATTTGTCTTCGTTGTTTCGCCGTCAAAATGATCTGGCGAGACAATGTTGAAAATTCCGGGTTCATTATTTTCCTTTGTTTTCCACATATTTTCCACTTTGTTTTGCATTCCATATTATTTGTCAGTATAGTGTGTACATGCGTAGATCCGTACTCTAGTTGTCTACGTGAGACTTTAATAGCTTTGATTTAGAATTAATTTGCTTGTTGCATATTGTTTTGAAGCTCACTCTTTACTTTATCTCACGGTGAGTATTTGATGTTGTTTGAGCGGTAATTTTGGTGATAATTAGCATACAAAGCTTCTATAAACACTACGTTCACGTTACTTTTTTCTAATATAAGACACCTAAGTGTGAAGAGTGTCTTCCTGATTCTTCTCGTTTGTACCTTAGTCTGTCATCACTTGGTGTTTAGTTAGTAATTACCTCACCATGGTGTCTATTAAGTGTTCCCGTGGATGCAATACCATGTCATCTGAAGCACACAAACTCATTGACTGCCGTGTGTGCAAGGAAACTTATTTGCATTCGCACGCAAAGCTGAGCTTAACTGAGATTGGTACCATAAAAAGCAAGAAAGAGGTAATTTGGTTCTGCCGGAATTGTAACATCTTGAGCAGCGACATTAATGATCTCAGGCCAACTATACTAAGCTTGAGGATTGACTTGGCGGCGAGAGAGAAAAGCGCTGGAATCGACGATAAAACGTTTGAAGAATTCTTGGCTGAATTAGATAATAGAGACAATCGCAAGCAGATTATCATTATGTCTACCTCGATTAGTAGCGATCCTTTTCTTGCCGCAAAACAACAGCCGCTGCGCTGTTTGTCGGGATACTTCTTTTTTCTTTGCAATTGTGCGTTGAGAATGCACTTCTGTACCCAACAACGCCTCAATACGCAGTTTTTTCTCATTTGGTATGTCCTATATATCTATCACATCTGAGAAGTGCGATTTTATCACAAATTGCTTATAGTTTAGAGTAAATGACGATTGCAAGGACTGTGTGGATGTACAATTCACAGGTATAGCAGTAAACTCCACTCACACAAATTAATTAATTATGCGGAACGCAGCGTTTCGGGAGCACGTGGTCTCCCATTGTCAACCGTGTTACCGACAGTCGGTAACACGGTAATTTGTGTGAGTGGAGTTTACTGCTATACCTGTGAATAGTTTAGAGTAGTTCAACATAATTTGGCAGATAACGTTGGAAGAGCGAGAATTAGTAATTGTTTCAGCATAAGAACAATAAAAGTCAACGGGAAATTGCAAAAATATTAAATAGAATTGCATCCACGCTACAGCATATTATTGAACGACATAATCTTGAAAACAGAGTGAAGAATAAACATAAACTAAGTCCAAAACAAGTATTTAACGAAGATGACAAGCGGTGGATTATAAGACAATCTAGAAATAATTCACAATGGAGGTGAAACGTATTCTGGTAACTACCATACATGCAGAAACAGTTCAAAGAACGCTGGGCCGTGCCAATTTGCAAGGACGAATAGCCAGGAAAATGTCGTTTATAAGCCAAAAGGATAAAAGGAGTCTCTTGCAGTTTACATCACAGTATCAAAATAAACATTTCGACTTCTGGAAAACCCTTTTATTCTCCTATAAGAGGAAATTTAATCTTTTCTTCTCAGACGAGAAGGGTTATGTGTGGAGGAAAAGTATGAAGAATTAATGCCGCAATATTTAAAACCAACTATTAAACATGAAGGTGGGCATGTAACGACCTAGGGCCGTGTTTCTATCTGCTGCTGGTGCTGGAAATCTCCATTTTATTGAAGATTCTAGGGATAGTTTTATGTACTTAAACATCCTTAAACAGAATTTAGTGTCTAGCATCAGTTGACATTGAAAGAGAGGATGATTTTCTATTTCACCAGGATAACAACACGAAGCATTCCTCGCGTGTGGTCCAGGAATGGTTGTTATATCACTGTCGCATTACGGTGAAAACTCCAGCTCAGCCACCTGACATAAACATTATCGAAAATTGATGGCTTATTCTTGAAACAAAAGTGTGTAGTCATCGAATATTCAAGTTATATACCACTGCATCATTTTCACTGTGAGTCACTGTATCTATAAATGTATGTATATATTGTAATGATATGAAATATTGTCTATTAAGTATCAATGATTTTTCTAAATTTTACTAGTTTATCTATTCCTGTTTGGTTCACGCCGTTATTTTTATTATGGTTGCTGTTATAGTTGGAGGCAAAGTAGCGTTAGTACTCCGTCTTTATGGAATTTTAGTACAGATATTCAGTTTGTACATTTTTCCTTCAAAATTTCTATAGATATCTACTTTGGATGTTCTTTATTAATATAGAATTCACAATTTTCATGTTGTTTATTATATATATCGCTTTTCGTAAACATATTTTTGTATAAATAAATTCTTCCAGTTTCATTCTTAAAAGACGTTTGATATACTGTACACACACATATTAATTACGTTCCATAAATATGTATCATCACGAAATTATATCTCACAATCTTCAAAATTTCTCGTACGACGGAAAGATGGCACGACTGGCAGCATTTGCCCCTGTACAATTTCATTCATACCAAGTATGTGTCTACCGTGTAGCCTGCTATATAGGCAAACAAATGTGTTACTATGGATATAAACAAACATCGTGTCAAAGTCACACATATTGACGTCATCTCTCCTGAGAATAATCAGTTATTTTCTGATATAAAAACTTAATTTATGAAAATCTGTGAATATTATCAGTCATAAAATGCATCAGCTGATACTATAATAAAAACCTGGAAGTTCCGGACCCATTTATTAGAAGCAAAGACAGGACACCTAAAAGACGAGAAATCACGTGTGAGTGAGTAGCATTACGAAAATTAAAAACTTCGAATTTTCATCAATTCTCAAAATCATTTGAATTTATTGCTCTCATTTTGTTTTGTCTTAATTAGAATATTAAAAAATTAGCTAGACAGGGATTACCTTACGTTTTCTGTAACTTACGTTTGTTTATTTAAATCAAAGAACCCATTTAAAAAGGATAAAGAGACTGAGATTTTCCACCACAATATAAACATATGTATACACGTATATTATATTACAACGGATGTGTAAATAGCGACTAATATGTATTACTAATAATTAATAATATATCAATATCGACAGAAATAAAATTCTATTAATGAGGATAAATTTATGTAGGGTATTTACATATTTCTTTACCAATAAAACACCTACGTTCTTAATTCGATTTTGAAAATCATGTCAGTGTAAAAGTAAAAGTTCTTTGAAATTATAATTCTAATATAAAACATTCTTAATTGCAAACTAGTACGGTCAATAAAACGGCAAAATAAAAGAGCAAGTGAAACAGAAATTAAAATAAAGAGGAAAACATTTAATATTTCGTTCAAAAACCACTGTTGGATATGGCATCTCGTAATCTTTTTCCTATTGACCCACGAGTTCGTCACAGATACTAGTGGTTCTGAAGTCTTCTCAAACTCTACTTGCATGTTTATAAAATACATCTGCATTTCGCTCTTGAGGCGCTTCATCCCATCGATTTACAATGTAACCCAATTATTCTCTATGGGATTCCGATCAGGAGACTGCCGGTCAACCCAAAAGGGTGAATTGCGGATGGGCTTCGAACGAGTCTCTAACTAGACGCGATGTGTGTACCGCACAATTGTCTTGAACTAACATTAGCGGTTCATCGCCATATATCGCCCACACACTTGGCACCATAGCAGTTTCCAAAATGTTAGTATACTCACTAGCATCTATCCTCGTTACGGTTCTTTTTAACGCACCTGGGCCAGCACTCGACATCCAACCTCATATACCCAAACAAATTCGGCCACTCGGCCTTGTTCTCTAGACATTTATCTCTTCATGTCTCGTGTTTGGTTGCGATGTCGAAATATATATATATATATATATATGTTGTAGCGGGTAAAGGATGTCTTGTTATCCTCTCGGGTTTTATATATCATCGGTATATATATATATATATATATATATATATATATATATATATATATATATATTGTGGTAGAAAATTTCAGGCTCTGGGTTTAAATTCGAATATAGTGTTAAATAATTGAAATAGCCAACTGTAAGATTGCAAAATATATATATTGACAAAACAAAATGTATATATATATATATATATATATATATATATATATATCGCTTCTTAACGAAATTGTTTTTTAACAAATACCTAAATCAATCCCTATCTAGTGAAATTAGTAAATTATAAACGAAATACAAAATGGGAGCAAAAGTACAGTGCATTTTGAAAATTCATTATAACTTGAAGTCTTTGATTTTTGTAATAATACTTACGCTCACACGTACTGTCTCATATTTTAGATATACTGGTCTTCGGCTTCCACCAATGTGCACGAAACTCCAAATTATTGTGACACTATCAGCTGATACATTTTCCAACTTGGCATAACTTCAAGAAGAATTTCTCTGGGGAAACAACTTCGATATGTGTGACTTTGACACAATTGTTATTTATATCAGGTCGTTATCGGCGATATATACATTATTTTCAGTTTGCTTACCTATATGATACGCCACACAGCAAACACGCTCTTGATGGAATGAAATTATCTACAAGTAGAGCTGCCAGGAGTACCATCCATCCGACGTATGAGAAATTTTGAAGATAGTTTGTTATAATTTCGGGGTGTAAGTACAGTACATTAAACGTCTTGTAGAAGTAAGAAGAATACTATGCAAACGAGACGAGATAAGCACTTACTTATATGCAAATTTGGAATGAAAGAAAGACGGATAAAAACAGGAGTAAATCTATTTTATGAAAGGAAACAAGAAGCAATGTTGACTTTTTAACTAATGTAGTGTTTTTAAGTAGTTTATTCAGCCTCCTCTACACAGAGCGAATAACTAGTTGACTAACTTCTTTTCTGTTTATAATAATACTGTAAATATTTCAAACATCTCCCCTTATAAACGAAAAAAATATTAACTCAAAACATATACGGTATTACACAGTTAATCCTATATATGACACATCAATTGGTCTCTTAAATTTGTAATTTTAATATGATACCATTTTTGACTAATTTTATAGCACTTTTATTGTCTATGTTCAACGTTGCAGTCACTTCTTCACCCAAAAGTTCTTCGATAAGCCTCTTCAAGTAGATGACTTCTTTGCAACAGTCGGGTGCCGCAATATACTCTGCTTCTGTGGTGGACAGTGCTACTATAGGTTGCTTTCTTGTACATCAACTTACGGGACGACCATTGTACAAAATTACATAGCCTGTTGTACTTGATTGTACGGGATTCACAGTCACCTGCATAATCTGCCTCACTATAAGCTACTATTTCGTTTTTTTCACTATTTATACCCAATGATTTTTGTCCATTTAAGTATTTTAGTATATTGTTCACATTGTTGACGTCTGTCTCTGTTTGTTTGTCCACATATCTGCTAACGAAATTCACTGAAGACAAAAGACTCCCTACTGCTTCACGAAACGGAAATTTTGTATATTTTATTGTATCATTATTTTTACTATTTACGTCACTTTTACTCAACGGTGTCTTTAAAGTTTTGCAATTTGTCATGTTAAACTTATTTAGAACTTGCTTCACATAATCATTTTGATGTACGATTATCGAATTTCTTCGTTTATTCATTTCTCTTTCAATAGAAAGACCAAACAAACTATGTCGGATTTTCCCAAAACTTCGGTTTAAATTCATCACCCAAACGTTTTAAGAATCTTTTAATCTGTTCCATGTCTTTACCGATAACTAGTTCGTCATCAACGTGCAATGATAATATTATCGAATTATCCTTTGATTTAAAAATATACCGTTCTGATTGAATTCTTTCTAAACCCATCTCCTTCAAAAAACCGGAAGAGCTTTCATTCCACGTCATTGGAGGTTATTTCAAACCATAAAGTGCGCGATTTAATTTGCACACCATGTTGGTATTGCCGTAACCTTCAGGAATATTCATCTAAACATCTTCCGTTAACTTTCCATACAAGAAGGCTGTCTTTACATCAAACTTCACCAGCTCGTAATATTTTTCGGCTGCAATAGCGAACATCAACCTCATTGCGCTATTTCCCACAACCGGACTGAAAGTATCCTCGAAGTCTTCACCATAAGTTTGTTTACATCCGCGAAGTACCAATCGTGCTTTATATGTCATATCATCTTTGACTTTAAACACCGATAACACCTTACAATTTTTTTGTCCATCACTTCATTTTTATCCACAAGCGTCCATGTGTCGTTTTCATCTAAGGATTGTTTCTCATCTTCTATTGCTTCTAGCCATCTGTCTTTGTTCTCTCCAGTTGTTGCTTCTGCAAACGTCAAATAAACGTGATAATCATAGAGTTTTGCTGGTATCTTCTTAGTTCTTTTTCCTATTCCCATTTCATTTTCTTCATTTTTCATTTCAGTGGCATCTTATTCTGGTCCTTCTGTAACCTTGAGGAGCATAACCGACAAAAACATATTTTCTTTTTCGCTCATCTAGCTTCTTTAAATAGCCTAGCTGCTTTACGTAAGCCTCTGCACCAAAAGCTTGCATATATTTGATATTAGGTTTCTCATTCATCCGCATTTCAAATGGCGTCTTTGGGAGGGTTACTAGGGTGCTACTCTTATGGCTTCCCCCCACATATTTTTGTGTAAACCAGAATCAAAAATTAGAGATCTACATTTCTCCATGAGCGTTCTACTTAGTCGCTCGGCAATTCAACTGTGGTGTATAAGGTATTGTATAGTCCAATACAATTCCTTTATTTTTACACCATTTCTTTAAATCGTTGTCCTTGTCATTATCACACCTTATTTTTCCTGTTCTCAAGTTTCGCTCCGCTTCGGACTTGTTAATAAAATCCTTTATAGCTTCCGTTGCTTCATATTTTCCTTCCAGTAAATAGACAGTAGTATTGTCGTCCAGAAAGCTTACTAAGTATTTCATATCCCAGGTATTTGGTTCGATCGGACCACAAATATCTGTTTGGATAATTTCCAATGGGCGAGTTGCTCTTTGTCTTGTCTCAGTAAATGGATTTCTTGGTTGTCTTGCCTTGGCACACACTTCACAAAATGTACCCTTTAAAACTTCAAAATCCTTTTCTTTCAAATCTAAACCATTACACATTCCTTGTAATTTAAATTGTCAACTCCTAGATGTCCCATTTTTCTATGCCAGTCCATAGCTTTGTCATTCACAGATACTAAAGCATTTTTTCTTTTCTCTTGTTTTAATTCCAGAACGTATAATCCATTTACAGTTTTCTTTTCCGTCCAATATCTCTTTTCTATCTTTAAATATTTTTACTTTCTCTTCCTTGAAAGCTACTTCACCCCCATTTTTTGCTGTCTTATTAACAGAAAGCAAAATTTTGTTTAAATCTGGTATATAAAGGACTTTTTTTAGTGTGCGGTCTCCAGTTTCAATTTCTCCAGTTCCACACGATGGCATGTTTTGGTACTGTTTCACTGTACCAATTTCGGATACAGTTTCTTGCAAATGTTTTATCATAATTTACTATGTGTGATGATGCACCAGAATCCAAAATCCATTTTGTTGAATCGCTCACACTCGTATCAATCGGCTCTAAGAAATGTTACTTTTCCTTTCGTTACATCACTTTCATTTTTATTCCTAAAGTAGAAATCTTTCGTTTAATGATTATTTTTCTTACATATACTACACCTCGATTCATTATTTTTACAATATTTCGCAAAATGTCCTGGTTGACTACATTTAAAATATATTCTTTCTTTAATATTACTGTTTCTGTTTACCGTATTTCTATTAGCCGTGCCTGATGCTTTAAATGCAACTTGTTCGGTATCATTTTCTACGTTGTTTATTCTTTTCTCTTCAGCAATCACTCGAGCAGTTAAATTTGACAGATTTCTCCGTATTCAATGGAAATAAAAAAGGTAAATACCGTAGAAAAACTCATACGTTCATCTGAAGATAAGAAAACGTGCATATCTAATGTAAATGACGATTGCAAGGACTGTGTGGATGTACAATTCATTTAATTCAATTGATTTAAAAAATCTGACACTACTTAAAAACGTGAACTCGTATAGAGAATTAGACGCGTACGAAACGGTATATATGAAAAAGAACGGAAACTTATTGAACAGAGAACCACCCCCAATTGCACACTCGAGTTTGATGGATTTATTACCATAGACCCTGTTAAATGATACGGTTCGCTTTCGGTCTATCCTTCCCCGTAAAAGGCATGAGGCCACCTAGTAGATTGTAAATAGTCATATGGTTAGAAATTTTAGAGCCTGCGTAGAAAATAATTTGCTTGTGTGATACAGTTTTTACTTTCAGTCGGTAACACGGTTGACAATGGGAGCCCACGTGCTCTCGAAACGCTGCGTTCCGCATAATTAATTAATTTGTGTGAGTGGAGTTTACTGCTATACCTGTGAATCATATCTAATGTAAGTAGCATAGATAAACTAACTTACATAAGCATTTACAAATACAGCAAAGAAATTGGCAAAAACAACGTCAAATTGACCCACCGAAAGTCTGATGACAGCTAGAATAAAGCTTCTACCT
>CM042082.1:14970059-15020059 GCA_023509865.1 Trypoxylus dichotomus
TAAAAATTACCTTATTGATTTATCTCATTGAGACACTTTTTTGGCTCTAAAACATTTACGCTTACCAAAAGTACGTATAAAAAATTCAACATTTCAAAATGTATGATAGTAAAACAGGGGGCTTTAATTTACTTCAAGCACATTTAATTTTTTATATTTTATTTCCTCCTGTGTTTTTATTTCAACTCCTTTTTGTATAATGTTACAGATATTTATCTAAACTTGGTTGGTTTCCAAACTATCTGGTTAATATGCAAACTATAGTCTATTTATGTTAAGAACGTAATAGATAGTGCTACAATCAGCGTCCGTATTACATTGCCATAATTTAACTCGATTAAATAATAGCGGGTAATTTTCAATCTAATACGTTAGTTGTATGACAACTTTATAAATTAAATTCTAATGAAAATTATTTGAGTATAACGTTAAAAAACGACCTTCTTCTTCTTCTTCGCTTCAGGTTTTAGGTACTTTGCCTGTTACGATACCCATAATTTATTTGGTCTGCCTACACTTCTTCTTCCTGAACATCTATAAAATCTCGCTCTGGCTGGCAATCTCGTCAGTTGCATCCGTTCTACATGTTCCTTCCGTTTATATTTGTTTTCCTTTATTCTCTCATTTATGTCGAAGATGTTTAGTTCTGTCCTTATATTTCCATTTATTATTCTATCAGATCTTGTGCAACCTTTCACTTTTCTTAAACAATTCATCTCTTGTGTCTGTATCCTGTTTTCTTGTTTTTTCGTTGTTGTCCACGTTTCATTACCGTATGAGGGTTGCACTGCTATCGTCTTGTAAAAGGCTATTTGCGGGTACTTTCTTCTTTTGTTTTTTTAACGTTCTGCTGATTGTCCTACAGATATGTGTTAATTTATTATATAAATACTTAAAGTGCCTTACCTGTTCCAATACAGTATCGTTCATGACTATTTTTGTCCTAATTGGATATTTACCCAAGAAAGCAATAGTTTGGGTTTAATTTGTCGATATTTTCATTTCGTAGTTTTGGCAGATTTTTTATAAGCTATATATATCTTTCTGCAGATTACTCTCTGTTTCTGCTAGAAGTGCTGTCATTAGCGTAAAAGATAGTGTTTAGGATGGTGTTCTGGTCTGAACGTATTTCTTTAGGGCATTTCGTTTTCCGTTCCTTTATAATGGCACGGATATATATGTTAAAAAGTTATTAAAAAATAAATCGAAACAGGTAACATGGTGGATAGACTGAAGCCTGGACGACCGAAAAAACTTGCTAAAGCGGATGCGTACTTGTTGAAAATAACAGCACTAAGACCATTAAACTGGACAGATGATAAGCGAAAACAGGTATTGGAAACCGACGAAACTAAATTTCAATTACTTGATTCGAGCAGGCGTAAGTATGTTCGGCGGCGTGTTGCCGTAACATGGGGGTGGCAATATCCAGGTTTCGGCCTGCATTTCATCGCAAAGAATAGGTGACATTATTAAAATTGAAGGGAACAACATGCTCTACCTTCTGGGCACGGTCTAATTAGTAATAATTTCCTCTTGCAGTAAGAAAGTAAAGTACTTTTCGATTAGTCCAGAACTATTTAAGTCAGCAACAAGAGGACGGAGTAGTTCGCACTATACACTAAGGTGACAGAATAAAATAGACACCAGGTAAAGCGGTATAAATATGTAAACAGCTAAATTCTAAGAATGAATTAAGAACTTTGTCTTGTCATTAGGGTAGGGGTAGATGTATCGGAAGGAATTCGTCATAGTTTAGTATCGTTACAACTATGCCTCGCTTACAAGGTTCGAGTGATATTAGCAACTTCACACTTCGGTGTCGCATAGTTGGCCAGAGTGAACGCGGCGTTTCGCAACGTGAAATAAGTCAATTTTTAAATATTCCGTTGTCCACAGTTAACCGAGTGATTACACAATTTAAACGCAAGGAAAAAACAACAGTGGAGCCGAGATCAGGTCGTGCCGGACCTTCTGAAAGAAGTAAAAGGGTGCTTGTGCGCGAAGTGTTAAGAGAACCGCGAAAAAGTACAGCTGACCTTGCGGCAACTTCACAGAAAAGTCAGCGCACCGTTCTGCGATACCTCCACAGTGTGGGGATGTATAAAAGGGTGGCAAAGAAAAAACCTTTCCTTACGACGTTTCAAAAACGGCGCCGAATGGCTTGGGCAATCGAAATGCGAACGAAGCCCGAAGAGTTTTGGCGGTCTGTCATTTTTTCAGACGAAAGCAGATACTGCCAATTCAGTGATAGTGGTAGTACGTGGGTATGGAGACGTTCGTCACAGCAACTGGACGACAAATTTTTGCATCAGATGGTGAAATACGGCGGTGTGAACATCATGGTGTGGGGCGCGATATGGTATGGTGGAAGATCGCAATTAGTAATCTGCGACGGAAATATAAATGCGGCAAAATATATCCAAATATTAACAGAAGGGCAACTACCGATATTCGACAACGCCATTTTATCTAAAGAAGACGCCACTTTTATGGAAGATGGAGCACCCTGCCACAAAGCAAGAACAACAACCACATGGAAAGAGGAACAGGGGATTCGGATTTTACCATGGCCAGGCCAATCACCAGACATGAATCCGATAGAGAATGTTTGGCACAATAATAATCCAGACAAATATGGTGAAACGACCCCGAAAACCCGGCAATAAGGAAGAACTCGTGGCAGCTGTTACAGAAGAGTGGTTAGATATTCCAGAAGACACCATTAATCATTTAATAGATTCTATGCAACGACGACTAGCACACACGAATAAAGGTGGATCGACAAAATATTAGTCTAATTTAAACATTTTAAAATACTTTGTATATATAACGAGAATAGTATCTTTTTTTAATTAGTAGGTGTCTATTTTATTCTGTCACCCTAGTGTACGTTAGTCTAGCTGTCACAAAGCCCGGACTTATATATTATCGTACATGTTTGAGATTATCTTCACCGTAAAAAGATTGAAAGGGCGCTAAAAGCTTTAAGTGAGTTGTGGAATATATTGCAACAAGAGTGGTATCGTATTTCGGACGGTTACACCAGAACACTGGATGATAGTCTCTAGGCTCTTGTAAGAAACACTATCAAAAATAGGAGTAGCCACGTTAAATATTTAAATTGTATTGGTTGTAAACATTTATCGGGAAATATAGTTACCTACATTACGGTAACATTTTCTCTTAAATTTCCTTACTATAAAATTTATCTAGGTGCGTCTTTCTTTTACACAGTAGTGTATGTAATCGTTTTCGATTTAAAAATTATATGCATATTATTATTTACGAAACGTGCTTGTTTTATACCAGCATGTGTTATAATCGTTTGAGATCAAGATTTTAAAATTTGCGCCTCTGATTTGTAGGACAGCGACAGAGTGCGCATGCGTCGACGTTATCAGAGTTTGGTCAGAATTGTAGCAGTTCCATACATAATTCGTATCCTTGTTTTTCAGTCGATTGTCAACTACCACACAGTTTGCCAGTACAACTAGTGTATTAATTCACTAAGAATGGGTTACCACAGTACGTTTGCTGAAATGATGCGGCAATGTCTAGCGTTTAATGGTCCTTCGAACCGAATTACATTGAACGAAAACGATGCGTGTACACGAATCAACATGGCGACTACGGCGTACTAATTCGATTGCTTTAGGTAAGTCACTTTCTTTGTGAAGATGTATTTTAATATTTTCGTAATGGATTAACTTTGAAGCTTTTATATGTATAATATTATAAATTGTCCGTAATTATGAAGCCAGAAACAAAAATTATAAAAACTAATTTTAAAATGCGATTCTTCCATAATTTATTATTTTGTTAAAACAGCGTTGCTTTACTGTATTGTGCGAAAAATGATGAAATATTTTATAAGCAACAAAAACTCTACCACAAGTAAAAATTCAAATTACAATTTGATGAAATATCCTATTTATCTTAGCTTATGCAATTTGGCTTCAAATTACCAATTGTAAGTTTTACATGTATAAGATTCACATTTCTCATTAAATATGCATACACTACCGCTCAAAAGTGTTTAGGCACCCCTGTTTTCATGGATTATTCATATAGTATTATGTTTACCAAAAAAACATTATAATAAAATTAAATACGTATTTAAAATGTAGTTCAGTAAGATAAACACCCATCATATCGCATAAGATTTACTATCATTTACCTGCCCTTGGTCGGATTACCATAAATTGTTTATTGCAGTGCAATTACAATAACAATCCCACTGAATTTACTGGGTAAATTTAGTCATCTGTTAGATTGTAGGTAATAATGTTCAATTTACCTTCCTAGAAGATTATAGTGAAATCTGTAAGCTATGGTCAATTGCAGTGTGGTATTTACTCTATTCACGTCGTGAGCGAAATATCGTGTGACAATTTTTTAAAATGCCTCCGCGAAGCGAAATTAGTACGGAAACACGTGCGCTTATAATAGCTTACCATAAAAGTGGCATATGTAATCGACAAACTGCCAAAAAAATGAAAATACACCACGCTACGGTTGACTAGAACGTAAAGAAATATCGGGAAACTGGCCGTTTTCTTAATAAAAGACGGAGTGGAAGGCCAAAAGCGACAACATCTGCAGATGATCGCAGAATAGTGGTTACCAGCAAGTTAAATAATTTCCGATAGATATACATTTTCGGGACGATTCAACGGTTGATAAATTTATCGCTCTGATGAGTAGTTTAGCAACTGCTTTTTATCTATAAATAGACACATTTGTGTGTTTATCTATAATCGCCCTATAAGTGGGCAAGTGGATAAGTGGGCATTATCAGAATGTGTGAATAAATCGATCCTTACACGACAAACTAATATTTAATGCTGCAGGTATACGCTGTAATAGATTTTTTAATTTTATTCGTTTATCTAAAACCAAATAAAGAGAAATTCTTCTAACTTAACAGTTGAGGTAAGTATCATAGAACTACCGTTACCATATTCACGTTCGGAGTACATGATCAAATAATTAACCATTTCCCTCGCCTTTTACATTATGTTTTCAGTATGTTTCAGCAATACGATATGTACTCGTAAATTAATTCATAAAAGAATTGCTCCAACGTATAATAATTATAAAAAGCAAGGTAGACGACTAGCAAACGTTCCAATGATTTTGACAGCACTAAGTTAAAATCGAAGCGTACCAACGTCTATTAAAGCACAAAATACTAAATAATTTTTTAAATTATTATTCAACAAAAAGATGTAATATTGTGTCTGTGAGATATTACGATATATCCACAGTCATTGTGACATCTTGTATTAAAAGCGATTTGAACTCACATTGTGGTTTAAAATCCTGCCGAGACTGATATTTTTTCAGAAACTTAATTACGTTGGTTAATTGCAAGGAAATTGTAATTTTATAATCACTAATACCAACGGTGGTTTAATATAGATATTTGTTTAAAAAGATGTAATTTCTCTTTATTTTTTACCTTAATACACTTTTAACGTAACTTAAAAAATAAATGATGTATATATTCCACAATAACTTATTATTTATTGGCAAATTATGTGAATTTTAATTTTAATAAAATGACAACAAATTTAAATAATTTTGTCAGTAATGACGTGCAACGGAACTTGGAAGATCTCTACTAGACCAGTGTAAGCTTGTACAACCTTGTACCGATGTAGGACCTAGCAATCGGCGTCTTTGGGTACCGGCTCCTTTTGGCGGCCTGTTTTTTAGAGTTAGTTTTTATCGGTCTCCCTTTGGCGGCTTCTTTAACGATCAGCCGTTAACGGTCGGCGGCAAGTGGCAAACAGTGGTGGACAAGGCATTGACCTCGCAAACTTTCCGCCACCGCCTTATTATTTCTAAATTATTGTAGTTTTAGTGGAAAATCCTACTTTGCAGATTGGTTGTTTTTTATAGTGTCGTCTTTAAGGTCATTTGCCGGCATTGGACGGCTATCAGTCGCGGCGGCGGAGGGTTTATGCGGTGCTTACGTTACCACTTAAGGTTGACTGGGGAGTGCTTGGTCATCAAAGAGAAACCGACAAATGTCGGCTGTCAATCACCAACTGCTAAAGAGGTCGGCCTCTAGAGGCACCGATTGCTAGGTCCTACATCGGTAATTTAACTCCGAGGAGTAAAATGAAAAGACGCGTTTACACAATGGAATTTTCCAAAGCTTCTTTTTGGCGACAGTTTTAAAACTAGCCGGGATTTTATATAAGCTGTAGTTATGCAATTGCTTTAAATATTCATTACAAAACTAAATAATTAATTAATGAGATATAGTATACACCGCAGAATAATATTTATTGATCAAATACATATACTTGATTTCAAATTGCGATAATAGCAGTAATTTTCATTCTGGTGTTATTCAGGTTGAAGTTTTTTGAATATAATATATAATATTAAGATAGATTTCCTAAACTCAGAAATGTTCACCTTCTCGGCGGAGATATTTGAGTTCCAGAAGTAGTTGCGACTTCCTCCATAACCACGAAAAACGCTGAAAATGTTTTACACAGGGAATATGTCAGCCGATTACTTCTCAGAACTTTTTTATTATTACAACGCACATTGAGGGAGAAAAATTAAATACAAACGCACTCAGAAAAATACACGATCTAAATGTCAATCGGTTGTTATAACAATATGGCGGCCGGCAATATATCAAATATCACTAGTGTAATTTTTGCTGAAATTTAACCCACAGCTAGTCTGCTCTTTAGCACTTCAATTTAAAAAGTGAGTTAAAAAATGGAGTATAGTACAACAAAATATCAAACGTTGCCAAAACCAAAAAACAAAAATGTTGCCAGACGCATATAGCATCTATAACTATAACCTAGTTCATTTGCACTATAGGTTTGTCAATAATAATAAGCGAATTTTTGGATGACGTGCGACGAAACTTAGAAAATGTATAATACTTATTGTTATTGCTAGGAAGCTTACTTCATCTTTTGTCTGGAAGCAATCCCTGTGTGATAATCAATAAAAGCTTTTGTTATTTCTATTACTCTTATTATAATTGTTACTAGTGTTATACAGGAGATTTACATCCACCACGCTAAATTACGAAACGAAATTATCTTGTCAACGTTTTAAAAGGGCGGGTACTTTTGCGTAGGAGTAAGAACTGTTAAATTACAATCCACATGCTTTTGATTACAACTTTGATCCCCTAGACATGTTTTAAAGATATATGTTTCGCTTTAAAAACCAGCAGGACAAAACTCGTTCTTTGCAGCATAAAAAAATCGCATACTACAAACTCCCTACCACCACCAATATAGCTAATATTGGTGATGCCGTAGACAACTCTTCAATATGCATTTTTTGCGGCAAAAGAGCAGCAGTACAAAACTTGTCCTTTAGGACACAAATCAGCACAAAACATCGGCATATTACAAACCTTCTAACCACCCTTAATATAAACATTGAACTCGTGGTGCTGTAGACATGCTTCAAAGATCTATTTTATGCTAAAAGGCAGTAGCACAAAGCATCACAAAACTGGCATAAAACATAATATGGCTAATATCGAGCTAAACAGGCTTCAAAGCTTTTGCCGCGAAAGGGCAGCTGCATAAAACTCATTCTTTGTGGCACAAAACTTTGCCGTTGAGGAAATCGCACAATTTGTATGTGGAGGTGTCGACATGTTTGCAGCATCCACAAGAAAAACCCCAAAAATCTGGGATACGAAAGTAGAACAATGCTGTTTTTACGGCACAAAATTAACAGAAATCCTGAGCTAAGTTACGCTCTAAATTACAAAAACAAACATTGTACTTTGCCTTGTTAAAGCAGGTCTAGGATATTGGTTTTACAATTGTATATATTCTTGAAACAATTTGTAAAAGAAATGATACAATATTAGGTAAAAATTTGGAATATTTTTCTGTGTACCCATAACGTTTTCATAAGAATATCGAGAAGTCTTTTTATTGTGTGTATATTGCTCTTATATAAATCATACGTGCTATTACTAATTATCAGCAAATTGAATCGATGGTTATTTAAAAATCCTCAACGGTTGTACGATCCTCGTATGAAAAACTAAATTTTACGAAAAAGTGAACAGGTTATTGATATTTGAGTTACGATCTTTGTTACTAATAAATATGAATTTTAATTTGCATATTACACTTACATTATTGCCTATTACACTTACGTGGTGATGATATGATTGGGCATTTTAAATTAACCAATCCCGTTGAGCGACGCTACAGCTTGATTGGTGGTTGTAAGTTAACCAATCCTATTTGAGTAACGCTACAGCTTGAGTGGTCATTCCGAGTTACCCAATCCTGTTGAATGACGCTGTTGGCCGTCCTAAGTTTCATCAACGCAAAATCACATTTGGTCTTCGAGTGAGAATGCACATAACGTTCGAAGATCTAAGTAGTGCACGACCTCGAAAGAGAGTGTTTCAGAGTTGTTTTATTTTGAGTTAAACCTTTTGAGGGATATTAATAGATGATCAATTGTGTCTTCCTCGAAATTAGAAGAAATAATGAATTGCGTCTACACTTCGGTCAAGAGCCTTGGCCGTCTTCTTCCACGAACCACAGCATCAAAAGCATAAAGGTCAGCCGAATTACACGTATTTTATTCATCCCTTTCGAAATTAACCAACATACTTTTATTTTATTTATGTAATCTAATTTTATTTTTGTATTAAGCATGTAAGTTAGAACCAGTTGTTTAACCATTTTATAAGATGAATTATGAATCCGGTCACACATCTTCGATTTGTCTAAATTTATTTTTATTTTGATTACAACCTGGTAGCATCTTGCAAAATTTAACATCCTGTTATTTTTCTATTTTCCTTACACGATGCAATATTTGTAATTTTGAATTTGTTAACAATTTCGAGAATTTTAGGGAAAATCGCGTACATTATATACCTTCAGCGCTTACTATCGTATACAGTCACGTGTGTTATTTGCTGCTGTCTATTTTTCCGGCTGTAGTAATTTTTCTTTCGGGTTTAAGTGTTTTTTTATCATTAAATGTGGATGCATTTTTCTTAACTGGATACCTGCAAATTTCTCGTTTTCTTATTTTTTTTTTGTATTGTATTTGCGCTTTATTCATCAACGTAATCTCCATCAAGAGCAACGCAATCATTCCAGTGCCGCTCTAACATTTCAATACCACTTTTGTAGAACGATTTATCTTTTGCCTCAAAATAGGCCTCAGTTTCAGCGATAACCTCTTCATTCGTGCGAAATTTCTTACCGGCGAGCATTTTTTTGAGGTCTGCGAACAGTCGGTAGTCGCTGGGAGCCAAATCTGGCGAATACGGTGGATGTGGGAGCAATTCGAAGTTCAATTCATGTAGTTTTGCCATTGTTTTGATTGACTTGTGACACGGTGCGTTGTCTTGATGAAACAAAATTTTTTCTTTGCCATATGCGGTCGTTTCTTTGCAATTTCGGCCTTTAAACGCTCCAATAACGCTATATAATATTCACTGTTGATGGTATTTCCTTTCTCAAGATAGTCGATGAATATTACACCACGCACATCCCAAAATACCCAGGCCATAACCTTTCCAGCCGATTGTTGTGCTTTCGGGCGCTTTGGACGAGGTTCACCAGTTGCTGTCCACTCAGATGACGATCGTTTTGATTCCGGAGTGAAGTGATGGATCCATGTTTCATCCATTGTCACATATCGACGCAAAAATTCCGGTTTGTTACGTTTAAACATGGCCAAACACTGCTCAGAATCATCAGCATGTTCTTGTTTTTGGTCAACAGTGAGTAAACGCGGCACCCACTTTGAACAGAGCTTTCTCATTGTCAAATGCTCATGCAATATAAAGCCAATACGTTCTTTTGATATCTTTACGATGTCAGCTAACTCACGCAACTTCACTTTTCGATCATTCAAAACGATTTTGTGGATTTCTTTGATGTTTTCTGGTGTTACCGCCTCATTTGGACGTCCACTACGGTCTGTATCATCGGTGTCTCTACGACCACGTTTGAAGTCAGCAAACCAACGTTTTATTGTTGTTTCTGATGGAGCGGAGTCCCCATAACACTTTTCAAGCCATTGCTTCGCTTGAACAGTATGTTTTCCCATCAAGAAGCAGTGTAAAATTAAAACACGAAATTGTTTTTGATCCATTGTTTTGAAAATAACAAAAGTAGCGTGACTCTTAGCACAATAACTCACAAACTAATGAATAGAATATCATGAAATTTTAACAGCTGTCTTTTGAAGGTTAGTACTAACTTAGAGAAAGGTGACTGCAATAAAACTAGCGTCATCTATGTGTTATGCCCGGGACTTTTCAGCCCATGTGTTATGTATTTCCTTTCTTTTTTGGTTACCACGGCTATTCCGACTTGTTACTACTTTCGCCAAAATTTGCGTTTTAAAACGCGCCAGCTTAAAGATAACAAAAATATCCGGAAAATTTGGTATAAATCACTTGGTTAACAAACTTTACTTCTGGCAGTTGCTTCGTGCGCTTGAAACAAGCTCACAGTAGTATGGACACTTCTTATTTCATGCAAAATTTTACGCATGATTCAACACTTTCAATAAGACAGTCATAAGAAAAGTATTTCATTCATCTACGACTTATTGCACATGTGTACACAAAAGAAAAGGTAATAATAACCATTAGAACCTACAGGAACTTAGTCAATTCTTAGAATTCGAATAATATATATATATAATTCTGATTAATCAAAATTACCTGGTATTTCATGATTTTGAAAAGTAATATTTGAGTTTCGTCATTTATCAACTTAATTCTTTAATTAATAAATTCTGTACATGCTAATAAAATTATTACATTAATAAAAGTATTTTTTTTTAACATTTTGTTGAAATTTAAAGTGTCGGTACATTTCTGCCTGAACGTTCAAGACGTGCTACTGATCGTAAAGATCGTGTTCCTTGGCTTGTAGCTCGCATGGACCATTTGTCATCAACAAAGAAAATTAATTTATCAACAAATCTTAATACGATATCACATATCGAAGAATTCGATCTTTTACGATTATATTTTACTGATATTTTCATTATTTCTTGATACTAATAAAACACAATATCAATCTAGAGCATGTTTTCTTTTGAACAATTTTTATGTTGGTTACGACTACATCTGGTAGTTAAAATTTTCCTAAAGCATATAATAATTGAACTTGAAATTATGTTGTCCGCTTATTATCTCCTGAGAGTATCCTGCGCCAGATTGTTGACCTTCCATGGTATTCGCCTTCTAACAAACATCAATTAATAGACTGTAGTATCGTGTAATAGAAATAACATGGAATAGGAGAGTAAATATTTCAAGGTGTATTAATTGAAAAAGTTAGAGATTTCAAAAAACATGCGTAACAATTTTGTAAACAAGTCTATTCCAATAAAAATAAACAAGCATTATAACGTCAATACCTAGTTTTCAGACTAATATATTAATCTATTATGTGTGCGGTACTGGTGTCTAGTAGTGGAAAATGAATTCATATGACACTTCAGAACAAGTCAACGCATATTTGAGGTTAAGTTTGAATATTTATATTTGTTTTTCTTTAATATTCTTATATTTTTATAACCTATATGGATTGAAATATTTTGCAGTATTACAGTTTCAATTTAAATTAGTGAAATATATGGATTTTAGTATGGATATATTTCTTATATTAAAAAAATAAAAGATTATCATGGTATGTATTTTTCCTAGCGTAAAAAATAATACAAATATTAGGAATATACCCTTTACTGAATATATCATAATATACATATATAATTATGTATGTAAACGTAGCTTCTCTGTTTCATATACTACCACGTTGATTTAGCCAAGTCAACATTTTAAAAATTGAAATGCAAAACAAATAAAAAAACTGCTAAAAAATAATGAGAAGCATTGAAAAATAACAATATAAACCCAAACACAATCAAGCAAATTAAGCAACTACAAGATAATATTGAACTACAAAAGGTCACGTGTTTAACAAACATATTTTTAGAACGATCCGATTGTATACTTGTCTTTCTATTACCATTTTTACCTCTCATTTCAAAACGCAAATTCGTTTCTGCGCTAGCCTCGCGAGATAATAAAACAACTCTAGATAAGTTTTTGCTTATAATGTAAATGACTAATGCATGCAGTAAATCTAAGACAGTAACAATAACGGTGCTATGTTACGTTTTTTATATTCATATTGCACGGATTTTCTGAAAGTTTCAATAAAATATACGAACGAACGTTTAATTATGGCAACCAATATAAGTCAAAGTACACAGTATTTTATCGAAGATAAGAAAGTTGGCGTCACTTCCACTGATAAAATCGACGTATTTTTTAAACATAACGTTAGTTGTTCTCATTCAAAAGTATTTACTTTTCCCAGAAATCTCATACTATTAATATATTTTAATAAGATTTTAGATCCATGTAAAAGGTATATGTAAAATTTGCAATTAATTACTTGTTATGTAATTATAATGATTGGTATGACTATCAAGTATATTATCGCTAGTAAAAGTGAAAATACTTATTATTCGACCCAACTTTCTTCATGTCAATCACTATCTCGTATCGAAAGCAAATATTAGTTATTTAAATTTGTTTTCAGGAGATATGATGAACGATGATTCCAAATATTTTCTAGGCATACAGCTTATTTTGAATAAATATAGGTGTGAACAAAATCAACATTTATTTATCAACATTCATCAAGTGATATTTGTAATTTAATTCTAAATAATCCTTTAGGTATCTTAGAAAATTTCTTAGATATTTTAGGTTACCAAAATAATTCAATGAGAATTTTAATAAAGCCTGAGCATCATAAGAAAACTAAATGTTCAAGCTTGAAATTTATGTCAACATTATAGACAATAAACCTTGATTTGTATTTTTAAAAAAAGAAAATAAGAGACCCTTATTTTTGGAATTACCCTCGTACATACAGAAGAAAGAGTAATCAACAGAACGTTATTTATTACTTCACTCCCTACTAGTATAGAAACGTTTATTTTATATAAAAATCAATTATGCATTAACTATTTCTTTCCACAAAAAAAAACAATTTCTAGTTGTAAGAGAAGCAAACTTAAGAGTCTGCTGTTAGAACAAACAATAAGGTAACTATAGAGTATGTCATTTATTTAGTTTGCGAAATGTTCCATTTTTTAACAATTTATTATTCTATTTATTGACATCTCATTTATTATAATTAGGAATCGGCGTTAAGGGGTACATTTCAGGATCGGACTTATTGTATGTTACATGTTTTGTATGTTCGAGTATCAGACGAAGTCAGGAAATGCATCCGAATGCAGATAAATTGATATTTTCTGAAATTTTTATGAAGGCACCTACACATAAGAATTGTAAAAAAAACTGGCATATGGACACTACTGCCAGAACCTATTGTCATGTGTTGAGGGACGTGTATAGAAGCAGCATCCTATTATTTGCTTGTTGAGCTTTAAAAATAAAAACAGCACCATTTGGATCTAATAGCTGTATTATAGTTTTAACGTCGTCAAAATAAATGTTTTGTAATAAAATAAAGGCATCGTGCTTTAAATACTATTAAAACGAATAACTTAAAATTTTATACAAAAGATTAATATTGTATCAACTTTTTCTTCTATTGTATTGAACCCACAAGACATAGAACAATGTAATTTCAATAGTTTTAATAAGTGCAGTGATAAAATGATGAGAGGAATTAAAATACGGAAAACAGAAAAATAGTAAATGGTTAATCATCTGTCAAATGGTTAAAATCTAATTAAAGTTATAAAGATCTTGGGATATTTTATTCGTTGTTCAATGACTGCAACCAACATTGCATTCGCATAGAAACAAACCTTTGACGACCCCGTATTTAATAGTGTACTTCTATACGTAAAATGTTTTGTTCAAATGTCTAGCAAAAGGTTTGCCAGTTCTATTCTTTTTCAATCACCATTAATGTTTACATTTCAAGATATAAAAGATACCAAAGTAACATTTACCATTTGCACAACCGGAGAATATCATTTAAATCAAGATTTAAAATAAATTATATTAACGTCATTTATAATTTACTTTTTTATATTTAGTACTACGAAAGATATACGAAAAAAAATATATCCCATAAACATGTGCTATTTGGGTGGTGCTAATTGTAGAATAAAATGTAAAATAATTATTTAGGTAATGCTAACTGTAGCATAAAATGCAAAATAATTGCAAATTGTAGAGGGCACGGGTTGACGCGGGAGTTCTACATTGTTATTTTTCCTTCCCGTCGGTAGAGGAAATTCGTGGATTGTGCCAAGTCAGTCGAGACACTTTGTAATGGGTAATCACATGCTACTGATAGTTAGTGCCACCTACTCGGCTTGGAAGAAAGTAAAAATATTAGCATTTTATATATGTACGTGTACCTAACGAATGATGCTTAAGAACAAACTACGTAATATAGCAAAATTGAATGTTAGTATTACATACAATTTTGCTATGTTACTTATAGTTTGAGTTTAATTAATACAATAGGCGAATTATTGTCTTAAGCAAAAAAAATCGGCTGTCTGCAATCAAAATCGTTTTACAACATAATTACATGAAGTATTTAGGGGGAAGGCAGATAAAATAAAGCTATTTAATTACATCTATGTATATTTATAATCAAAGTACTTACAAGCATAAGCACTAGGCTCAGATATGCCTAATTCATTTAATATATTTCTCTCAGGTTTTTGATATTTTCTGCATTTGTTTCAAAATCGATAAAAGTATAGAATATGACAATGTGAATTTGTCGATATAGACAAGCGTAGTTTAGGAAAACCTAGTGGCTATAATTTATTATTTTTTCCAATATTTTCTGCTGCTAAGTGCTTTGTAGAAACTCTATAATTGTTGTACATTTCTTTATGCGTATCGTAATTCTTTTCCAGTCCATTGCTGCCATATAATTCTAACCACTTTCCAAAATTGTTCTCGATTTTTGATCGGGTTTGAAAACCTATGCCAGTACAGCACAATAATACACCATACCATATTTACACTTACCAATTTAACTTATACATTGCATACAGCGTTCTTTTTATTATTAAAAACAAATTGCTATTTCTAGTTCATTATTATTGTCATTGAGAAGGGGTGTCAACAAAATGCCATATATTTGGTACAATATTTACATACTTACTGTTTATTCCTACCTATATTAATAAAGCAAATGATTTTTCTGATTACACTTATGAGAACCATACCTGTGTTCTTCTCTAATAACAAGACATAAAAGCCCAAACAAAGCAGTTATATTTTACAATCGTATAATTTCGCCTTCACAGTGCGCGCATTCGATTTAACTTATGATGATTTTTTAGCGAGCTCTTTAAATTAAACCTTTATTGCCATCTGTTATCGCAGAAGAAACTAATAGTAATAGAATAATGGAACAACATAAGATAATAGTAGTTTGTATTAGGTGTGCTATAGTTGAGGCAGTGTCAGTCATGCGTCAGCTGTGTTATTGACATTAGTTACAGCGTGTTTATGTGCTCTACATAATTTAATTTTCTATTCTTATTCTTTATTCGACTCTAATCAAAGTGTGGTAGTAATGTAAAATTTTTAGTAGAATTTATAAGTGTGCAAAATGCGCACAATAAAACATATAGAACAAAACCACCTTCATACAACGAGATATACAAATATGGCGATGGTTGTCTAATATTAGATTTCACGTCACTTTGGTTTTGGATGTATTACATACGTGGATATATAGTAGCTTTGGTTTTTGACTGTTTTATGCACCATATACGTCAACGACTAATGACCGCTAATATGACGTGGTTAAATTGGACGCCTTGCTGTTTATTGTAGGTAGTAATTTTAGAAAATAAAAAAGCAAATTACTTTGAACAAATGCAAAACTTATTCTATACTTATCCTTGTTTTATTACTTTTTTAATTTGAAACTAACTTTTAATTTTAAGAGTTCGAACTTCAAAAAATTATTGAAATAGAAAACAAAAAATTTATATAAGATAATGTACCAGTAATGTGTCAAAATCTTGAGAAAGTTAAAGAATTCATGCAATCGTTAATAAAGGAGCGTGTTCAAGGTAATTTGTATATTCAGATCTTCTCTTAAATTATAGTGTCTAACTGTTTATTGCTTGTTTTTACAGAACAGTCTGTCGACTCCTTCAGTTCGCCTCCTAGATGATTACATCACAGATCAAATATGGATGGAACATTGCAAACTCCGCTATTTTGGTCGTTGTGAGGGCAGTAATTTACCTTAAGCTCCAACTTGTACATAAATAACCAAAGTTGGAGTATTCTTAAATTATGCAGGTAAGATTTAATGTAATTTAATTTAGTATCTAATTCTAATGCTAAGAATTTGACTGTAGTATATGATAAATAGTATCTTCCAAGTCTTGATGGTTTCGTTTTAAGAGAGTACGTGGCTATAAGTGTGTTTGGTGACATTACCTTCTGGCGAAAATGATTTTATCATTTACACGTTACTCTAAATAAGCAAAATACATTTTCTTCTGGTAAATTTGCTAATTTTGCTGAAAAATCACTAACACTCACATATCACTTTCAATAAGTGAAATATGGCAAAATTTTACTTTGGGAAATAACCTCTTTTTAATAAAATTTACAATTTTTAACTTTGTTTTCTTAACCTCTGTTACTCTATCAACATCATCTAATAGCTGTAACTGCCAATTTGGGCGTAGTACTAATACTAAAGTGAGAAAGATATCGTAATTCAGATATTTTCTAAAAAAAAAAGTCATTTAACAAATATACAATAGGTTTGTTGAAGCAACAACTTTCGTGATGGTTTGCGTATGGTTCATGTATCAATAGTCTGGAAACGTTGCGCATGTCGAGTTTTATTTGGATTGCAAACGATTTGGTCAGGTTTGCTAATAGAATAAGTATTTGCTTGATAAAATTACAATTTCCTTGCAGTTAACCAATGTGATTAAATTTCTGAAAAAGAAAACTTAGTCTCGGATAGGTGACATCTAAGTATTAAAAGTGATTTAAACTCACATTCGGTCTTGTGGTGTAATGGTAGGACAATGCGTCGGTAACGTAGAGGTCGTGGTCGTGTTCTTCCAGAATTGTGAATAATTTAATTACGTTGGTTAATTGCAAGGAAATTTTAATTTTACCATTTACCAACGGTGGTTTAATATTAATATTAGTCTAAGTATTCGCTTGCTTGAACAGCATTGAGTAATAACACTAATAACAATTATGCTGGACATCTAGCAAATGAAGTTCGTAATTAAAATTTTTGAGAGCACCTACAAATCCATCAAGAACATGATGATAATCTATAATCTAAATAAATACAAAATTAACCTTAAATAAATGAGTAATCCACGATGCAACAGACTTGCCACCATAAACGTCTGAATCAGCATTTATTGATTATTAGGAATATGTATAGAAATGTGATAAATTTCATTTGAATATTCAAACAAGTCCATGCACACGTACAATTTTCAATCACGTTTAGTTGTTGCCCGAACAAATCTAATAGCGAAGACAACAGATGCTATCCAGATCCAAACCACTCACATTTTTAAGTTGTTTATTTAACCTGGCTTTCACAAACTATTCGACTATGTGGTTAAAGAGGGACACTGTAGACGAAGCACCAAAATAGCGGCAGATTTAAAATAATAAAAGAATATTAAGTTTAATGAAATATTAATGTTATATTTTGTACATTCCAAGAATGTGGATTTATCTTCAGAGTAGTACACTGTTGTACATATATTCCAAAATCTGGAATGTACAAAATATAACTGACATTTCAGTGTTCGTAACTAAAATAATGTGACTTAGAAAAAGGTAGACGAAAAAGTACAATCATACAGTTTCAATAAAAATAACCAATACATTACATAACTAACGTTTATTATAACTATATGAATCCAAATAATACATTATGCTATACAAATATAGTGTACAAAGACAATTTAAGGGAACATCAAATTTAAAATGCATTAATGAAATTAGAGACAAATTAAAAAACTATTCAGATTTTTCTTTGTGTTCTGATATATTTTTTGAATGCAGCAAGTTGCACATTGTCTTTACATTAACTTCTTATAAGGTGTGTATCTTCAGCACATAAAATGACATTGATGAGGTTTATCTGTGCAGGTCGATACATATCTTAACAAAATTATTCACTAAATCCTCATAATTGTGACATTTTACCTTTGCACATGTTCAGAAAATGAGTAGCACAAATAAATTTCTGAAATTCATAATCACTGACAGTTCTCGGTCATTAATGGGGATTACATCCCTAGATCATAAACATTTTTAGTTTTATGTAACCGAGATTTTTACAATTCATTTACCTGCTAGACTGTGTGTCATTACACCCACAAAGCATTTATGTATGCACCTGGATTCTATAATGGCAATTATATTCAACAAGTTTATCTGAATAAGACGTTGCACATAAATCACAAAATAAAATCATTGATTACATACTCATCTTATTTATTCCTTTATTTTCTCTTGCTTTCTATATTATCTCTCTACTATTTATAGATATATGTACAACCTAAAACTGCTGCACAGAAATATCAATTTTAACTTCTCATCCAAAGACCCAATTTCTCACCACAACACAAATACTCTATTTGCAGTCAAAACAAAAGTAATGTACACAAATACAATAAAATTTAAAAACGACTAAGCAAAAGGCTGGAGTAAACTATTAATCTCCTTTTTTTCCTAAATTCTTCGGTTCCTTGTGGCGCCATCGCAGCAATACAAATTCAACTAATTTCTTATCAGCTTTATGAAAATGCGGGCTGATGGCAACACTAGTACTATTTTTTGCTGGAAACTGTCACGGGTATGATGCTTGTCACCAGAGACAATTGAAATGTCACAATTCCGGGCTACTACGGTTCCATGTTTAGCGCAATCTACGCGGCTTGGAAGAAACTAGCAATAACAGCAAACTATACGTAATATAGCAAAGTGTTAATATCAATATCAATGTTAACATTACATAAAATTGTTTGTTATGTACAGTGTGCGTTTGAAAAATATAATAAGTGAATTATATTATTATGTTTAGTAGTTGTATGTTTGCAATCAAAATCGTTTTGCAAGACATATTTACATAAAATATTTATAAAGTACTATTAGCTACTTAATCAGAGAGGTATATATATTTATATATATTTATAATCAAAGTTATAAAATACTTGCAAGAAGTACTAGGCCAATTCAGTTCACATATTTCTCTCCAGGTTTTTGGTATTTTCTGCGTCTGTTTTGTATAAGTTTAGAATATAACAAAATGTGAATTTGCTGATTATAGCATGTAAACATAGTTTAGGAAAAACTAGTGGTAATAATTCATTATTTTACGTAATATAATCCTTTCTCAGTCCATTCTATATCTTTGATGGAATTTGGAAAGCTATGCCAGCATAACATAATAGACTTCTATCATACTTACACCTACCAGTAAATGAAATAAGCAACTAATACGTAAAAAAAAACGTAACGGGCTTATATATTATAAATTATAAAGAAGATTTAACTTTACCTTTATTCGTATGTAAAAATAAAGTGCATACAGTGTTCTTTTTATTATATAAAAATCCTTATTTTTGATAAAGCAAATAACACCACTCAGTACAGTTAGGAGAACTATAACAACAAATAAAATATTTTTTTCCAGTAATAAAGTGTAAAAGACCAAATAAAATATGTATATTTTGCATTTGCAAATTTTAGTACTGATGCATCGTCAGTACTACGCATCGTCCACTCTGTTTAGTTTCTTATTTTTAGCGAAGTCTTTAAATTGAGCCTATACTGCCATCTCTTATCCTGGAAGAAATTAAAAGATGTAGGAACAGAATTGTATAATGAGAATGTCAGCCTTATGCTAGCCACTTATAAATTCGTGAAATTTTGTTTCGTTCAGCTATCTATTCGTCTTATAAATTATTCGGTAATGTGGGTTGAAAAAGGAAATGGGAAAGAGCGTTGAATAGCAGGAGATAATTTGGGAGATAAATAAAATAAAAGATTAATATTAAAATTCGAATGAAACGTTAATGTTACATTTTGTACATGTGGATATATCTACAGAGTAGTATACTGCAGTAGATATATTCTAAAATTAGAAATGTACAAAATATAAGATTAGCATTTCGCTGTGTTCGTGATGCTGTTTCAATTGAAATTCTATTTAAAATAAAAACAGTCGTAATAAATTATATAAGAATTGATGTATTATCCATTGTAAGTATTGTCCAATCGATACATATCTTTCACATTATCTCTCTGTGTTTAGCAGATATAGGTACAATTTAAAACTGCTACCTAGGAATATTTCAATTTTAATTTTTTGTCCAAAGACCAAATTTCTTACCACAACGTATATAATGTATTTGCATTCAAAGTAAAAGTCATGCATACAAATTCAATAAAATAATAAAAAGCAACTGGAGAAAGGCACAAATATGTATCGTGAACGATGTATAAAAGAAACCGAAGAGTAAAATCTGTAATGGATGCCGTAACTGGTTCCGATTAGTGATATGTATGTCAATGCAGGATACGTTTCATAGCCATCTAGCTACAGAATATCGTTAATAGCAAAATTTAAATGGTACTATATTTCGTACTTAGTAATTATTAATCCATTTTTTTTTGTTATAATCACAAACTACATTGAAATCCGATTGAAAACGTGGTTAAATGTTTTCATTGAATTTTATTCAGTTTTTGATGACAACTAAAAGAAATGGTATGGATGAATGAATAGTTATAATAAATTATATATTATAAAAATTATTTATAGATGCTTATGAATAAAACAAAAAATAGCAAATATATTATTTATTTGTAGTGTATCATGTAATATAGTATGTACAACAAAATAATCATGTTTTCAATTTCTTTGTTTGCATTTTATAGCTGATTCTTGTGTTCTATCTGTGGGAGATGTTTTTTTTTCAATATCAGATTATTTATTTAGCTTATAACACATGGGCTTAAAAGTCCCGGGCCTAACAAAGAAAACACGTTTTTTTTGGTTCAAAATTAGCTTTATTCATCAACGTAATCTCCATCAAGAGCAACGCAATAATTCCAGCGCCGCTCTAACATTTCAATACCACTTTTGTAGAACGATTTATCTTTTGCCTCAAAATAGGCCTCAGTTTCATCGATAACCTCTTCATTCGTGCGAAATTTCTTACCGGCGAGCATTTTTTTGAGGTCTGCGAAGAGCCAGCCAAATCTGGCGAATACGGTGGATGTGGAAGCAATTCGAAGTTCAATTCATGTAGTTTTGCCATTGTTTTGATTGATTTGTGACACGGTGCTTTGTCTTGATGAAACAAAATTTTTTTCTTTGCCATATGCGGTCGTTTCTTTGCAATTTCGGCCTTTAAACGCTCCAATAACGCTATATAATATTCACTGTTGATGGTATTTCCTTTCTCAAGATAGTCGATGAATATTACACCACACACATCCCAAAATACCGAGGCCATAACCTTTCCAGCCGATTGTTGTGCTTTCGGGCGCTTTGGACGAGGTTCACCAGTTGCTGTCCACTCAGATGACGATCGTTTTGATTCCGGAGTGAAGTGATGGATCTATGTTTCATCCATTGTCACATATCGACGCAAAAATTCGGGTTTGTTACGTTTAAATATGGCCAAACACTACTCAGAATCATCAACACGTTCTTCTTTTTGGTCAACAGTGAGCAAACGCGGCACCCACTTTGAACAGAGCTTTCTCATAGTCAAATGCTCATGCAATATAAAGCCAATACGTTCTTTTGATATCTTTACGATGTCAGCTAACTCACGCAACTTCACTTTTCGATCATTCAAAACGATTTTGTGGATTTTTTTGATGTTTTCTGGTGTTACCGCCTCATTTGGACGTCCACTGCGTCCTGCATCATCGGTGTCTCTACGACCACGTTTGAAATCAGCGAACCAACGTTTTATTGTTGTTTCTGATGGAGCGGAGTCCCTATAATACTTTTCAAGCCATTGCTTCGCTTGAACGGTATTTTTTCCAATGAAGAAGCAGTGTAAAATTAAAACACGAAATTGTTTTTGATCCATTGTTTTGAAAATAACAAGAGTAGCGTGACTCTTAGCACAATAACTCACAAACTAATGAATAGAATATCATGAAATTTTAACAGCTGTCTTTTGAAGGTTAGTACTAACTGAGAGAAAGTTGACTGCAATAAAACTAGCGTCATCTATGTGTTTGGCCCGGGACTTTTCAGCCCATGTGTTATATACGATATTAATTTAACAAAACTATTCATAATGACATTTTGTAATTCGATTGTATGCCTACAAGTATGAAGTATGAATGGAACATTTATAAATACATAAGTTTTCATTTTCTCAATAAATCCTTTTTTGTGTAATACTACTGAAAAAACGAACATGCACATATTATATACATAGGTAAGACATCAAATCAACCTTACAATTATTCAAGCATATCTAGCTAATAGTTGAGCTTAATCTACATTAATTAAAATGTACCGTTTAAAGATTTCACAATTCTTAGTGGTAGGCATAATATTTTTCCACCTTCATTCGTATGTAAAAAATATAATGTATACAGTGTTAGGGTTCTTTTTATTACTTAAAAATTCCCGTTTCTATGTAGTTCGTTATTATTGCCATTAATGGGGTGTGCCAACAAAATACGATATATTTGGTACAATATTTACTTAGCTTTCGTTTACTCCTCCCTATTCGATAAAGCAAATACACCTCTCACTACAGTTACGAGAACTATAACCGCGTATAAAATGTTTTTTTCAGGTAATAAGGTATAAAAGACCAAACAAAACAGTTATATTTTACATTTACACATTTTCGCACTGACGATGCACGCGATGCGTTTAGTTTCTAATAACAATTCCAGCGAATTCTTTAAATTTAACCTATACTGTCATCTGGTATCTTGGAAGAAACTAAAAGATATAGGAACAGCCTCGTATAATGGGAATGTCACCCCCCGTGTTTGGAATCTTCCGCTATTCAGCATGGTTTCCCATTTGCAGAGTTTCTTTTTTATTCGCATTGCCAAATAGTTTACGATAAGACGGTTAGATGGCTGAGCGTAGGAACATTCTCAAGAATGCTTCTAGGTTTCTCCGATAATAATCCAAAATAATCAAAATTTCAAAGTTAATAAAGTTAATGTACATAAGAAATTATCTGCTGACAAACAAATTGTCAAGTTATCAAAGTATGAAAAGTACAATGAAAAGTATTAATTTTACATAGAAATGAACTAGGCTCAGGATTATATGATATTCAATCTTCACAGCAAATTTTAGTCCTAAATTTGAAAGCGTTTGGACGTAGGAATACTTTTTTTGGGACATGTTTTTTCAAAACAAATTATTTTCATAACCTGTGTATAAATCGAGTGTAGTTAGGGATTTAAAAAATTGAATTTTATTGTGCCAGCCTTCTTATAAAGCATTCAGTGTATCTGAATATATTGTACTAAAATTTCTTAAGGTTTTATAATTTTATTTAATTTTAAATTTTGTGACCGAGTGCTTTATTTTAAAACTTTGCTTATAAATATATGTTTTTTGAAATAAGATTATTTTTTTCAGGCTAAAGTATAAATAATATAAATAAAAAAATGGTTAAAATTTATAAAGATGATTTTAATGCTCTATTTGTTTTACTAACACGCAATTCTTATGATTTGCAGATCAGCTACGATTGGTTCAAGTTTCGAAAGGGATCGCCGATAATTAGGCTACAGGCTGCAGTTGTATGTTATTCCGAAGAATAAATAGTATTCTCTTCGATGCAAGATATTTACTGGATCAACAGTAGACATAATGGGTTTTGAAAAATTTCTAGATGTATTTAAGTGCATCTTTTTGGTTAAGACTAACATGCGTCACCAAAGCAGTGCAAACCTGGATTTTAAGTCGAATACTAAAACCGCAAATGATTTTCACCGGAAAAATGATTTGTGCTGCTGAATTACATTATAGCATCCCGATGGTCCAGTTTTGCCGGCTTCGTTTTAAGGCAGTTTGCTGCGAACAACTGGTTTTTTTATGGAATTACCAAGATTCAAGTTTGACCCTTCTAGATTATATGCTTTGACAGGGAGGCATGTACCATCAACATGGAAGTATATTTGTGGGGAGCATTATTAAACAGCAGTGTAAATAAGAATGGTCCTTCAACTATGCCGATTAATTGCTCCATATCTACCAAATGCAATTTCAACAAATCTAGTGGATTGCTACATACTCCATAGGATTTTATTATGGATAATTAAACTAATTAGTCTACAAAAGCCCAACAGACTCATCTCTATGTACTCATATCCGTCAAGGGCGTTGGAGATGTATTCAACAGCAGCTATTATACGATATGATACCCAAAATCAAAAATAGAAGTCTGGAAGAAAACTGAAAGTACACCGAATGCACTCCTATGTAAAAATACAACCCAAAATTGTTTCGCATCCGTGCAGAAGAGGCACAAAGTATCGAAAAGCTATTAGATATAACCATCGCCAGATTAAAATTTAATCATAGAAAATTCTGACAAATTTATTCAAATTAAAGATGAAAAACTTTGCTTCTTGAACACGTGGCAATGAGTTAGCCGACTTATTTAATTTATCAATGTACCAATCATCAAAGATACAGGTATCAACTCATTGAAAAACTTAATGAAAAATGCTAATGCGACTTGTGTTTTAATGTGCAATACCCATGCCTACTTGACGCGTTAATAGAACATGTGGGGTTAAGTCAGGGATAAAAATCTAGGTTCGAAATATAATATATCCTCTTGCTTCTATTCCTAGTGTGGCTATCCTTTTTTCCGTTGGCCGTATTAGTGTGTTTAAAGTCGTCCCGACAGGCCCCGGAGACGTGAAGTGTGTCTTTCCTATATTCCATCCCAAGTAGGATCGATAGCTAGAGGTCTTTATAGGTTAGGTTCGATAGGTAGATCATTGGAAAGTATAAACGTGTCGATATAGGCATTGCACTGAACACTAAAAGGAAATTTTCATTCTTTACTAATAAAATATGCACAGTATTCTAAAACGTTTATTAATGATACAAAAACACATATTTTAAAATACAGAATAGTATTTTTTACACGTTTTTCCAAAGTGAATTTTGATCACTCGCAAAAGCATCTCCCAGGCAATAGAGCGTCCAAGGATTTCAGAGTAATATAGTGCTCTGTGATTATACAAAATCCAGAAACCAGAACATCCGATGGTTTCTAACATCATAACCACCTGTCATTTTGTCAATTTTCTTTCAATCTTGGTCGTAATTTTTTGTGTAATTTCTCGTTCGGGGCAAAAGGGCCAGTCAAACGCATTTAACCTAACTTCCGTCCTTATGGGTTCGCACATTATTTCGATGAGTTGCGATAGCAAGCTGCCTCCCTCACGGCAGCAGGTCTTGCGATAGCGAAATAATTGTTCAATGTTTTGTTTTTAAATAAAGAATGCGTCAGGTATTGTTTAAATTTGTAATTTACTGAAAGCACTATAATATTGGGATCAGTATAGTAGTAGACTGCAAAAGCACTGACCAGAGCCCCTCATACCAACATGATACTGCTCAAAACCAGTATAAGAGGATGATGGAGAAAGAGGGGGAAAGTTTAAGTCAAGATACAGAGACACACAAATAGTATGAGCATAATGGTTAAAAAGATAAATAAGAAATATAATTTGATGTTGGAGATTTGGTACTCCATTATGATAACATTTATTCAAATTCTGCATTTAAATAAAAGTGCGGTGGAAATAGAATAGGTTATATAAGTTTTTAAACGTGATTGTAAATGTTAATCTTAAGACGTACCCATTGGCAAACGATATAAGATCGAATACTTTAGTTCATGATTGTACATGTATGTATATGACGTTCAAGAATATGTTTTGGCAAAGACGGAAATGCGGTACTGCAATAATAGTAAATATACTGCATAATTCAATAGAAAGAACACGGAAATAAGAATAAAACAAATATAACTTGGTGGTTGCTCTATAACGTATTTTCGACGATGATTTCAAGGGCAACAGGAAATTTCCATTTCCTAAGCCCAACGTGCCTTGGGATTTCTCAGGTTTAAGGAGTTGGTTATTGCACTTTGATCCTCAGCAAAGAAATATTACGCTAAAGGGGAGTACATTACGTTACATTGATAGAGTAAGCCGAGTGGGTGACAACACATCCGTTTGCATCGATTAATACCACCTATTTGTAGTTGGCCAAGCGCTATTGAAGATTCTTGAAAATAAGTATCTATCCTAAGAAACTCTACAGGTTTACTTAAAGGAGTTTTGTTCAGTTTGTCTCACGTCAGGACAATATTTACAGAGAGAATCTGATTTTACATTCGGCATGACGTCAGAAAATATATTTAACTTGTCTTTTCCTCCTCCAACCACAAACGATATTCACTCTCTGATACCCCATTCCATGCAAGTGTTTTCTTATTTGGCTTCCAGTTCTATTGATTTATAAGCTCCGTCTCGGTTAGGCAATATACATGCCTTGGCATAGGACAGCCCTACGGATTCACGCCAATGTACGCAGAAATTCCTATTCGACCACTGACTGTATAATTTGATAGTATGAGATATGTCAACCGGGAGCTCGATTGCATTGGAGATTGTCAAGCTCCAGACCTAATAAGGGTATTGGTCGTCTTGTTACGTTCAATGCCAATATGTCCTGGTATCCAGGCAAGAGTAACTTCGTTCTTACTACCGGAAGCGTTAAGACTGTTTCTTGGTTAGCTTGGAAAACTGTAGCAAATCTACCCCCTGTTAAACGTTTGTCGCAGTAGATTTTGGTGTGCATTTTAGAATCATCAGCACCGAGGCATGTCAGCTCTGACTGAAGCCATAGTCGTTACCCCAACTGTTCCTGTTGTGGAAACGTATCTCATCTCCACTCATTCATGTCATGGTACGTATCTTCTCCGATGTCATACACAGAACTTCACCCTCGAGAAATTTTTCGAGAATTCCTGACCGTGCAGAAGTCATGTTCTGTGGTCCTTGTATTACGTAGTACCAGCATTTATAAATAGCGATTCTGTTCTCCTTTTTCACCAATATGTTATTGGGAGTAATATCTAGAAGTATTTATGGAGCCAGCTCTGCTGTGGTTTAAATATACTAATAATAGCCAGACTGGCAATTCTCTAGAGTGCGGAAAGTTTTACGCTTGCCTGCCTCTACTTGTGGCCTTCTTCCACCAAGCAAAAGCTCCATAAGTTATAACTGGTCTTACTACTGTCTCGTACAGCCAGTACATCTTCTTGGGAGATAATCTCCAAGTCTTCCCACAAAGTTTGCGGTAAACCCATAAGACTAATCTTGTGTGCTTAAATGCGTAAATTCATCACGTTGTTAAAGTTTATTCAAGCAATTCAGATGCTTGTTTTATAATCAAATAACATATATCAACTAGGAGAAATTATTCTCTGGAATTTCTACCGGACATTCAGGACTTTCACGAATTTCACGATCGTATGATACAGTAATACACGATGCTTAACCATACTTTTATTTTAAAATATGTATACACTCATTATAGATGTGAGGTCCTGGTCTTAAAAGGATAATAGTTAGTATTGCATTTTTGCATAATTTTCTATAATGAGCAAAACTAAATGTATCAAAAATGAACATATTAAAGTTATAAAATAACTACTTGATATACTCCAAAGATGAAATGGTAAATTGAACACCACAACCGATCGAACATATTTTTTGCTCATACCACAAGAGAACTTGTCACAACTCTGACTCGAATAACACTGGCATATTACTCTGGCCTATAAGTACTGAATTACCACAGTCCTGGTTTTACATAGTAAGGGGATTTCCCAATTCCACTAAACTCGGGGAATTATGCTCCAGTGAGTCACTTTTTTAATACAAAGGTTCTTTGGCAACTTAAATAGGGAGTGTGTTCTCGTTTATCCATATCTACACAAATATTTCATCTTTAGTGATTTGAAAGTATTTCTTCAAGCTGCCATTGATGCTGCGTTTAATAAACGAACATTGGCTTGCCCGATATTTTTGTATAATTTGTGTACAACTTAAGATATTCTGCTGCCGTTTATTTATTTGCATTGTTAAAGAAAGGCGAGGCAAATTACAAAAACCATGAAAATAACTAAAAACTAACTAATAAGTTCTGCTAAAATATCGTTATCTGCTGTAAAATTTATAAAAAATAATTGTAAGGCTTTATGTTGCTTTAAAATTGTATAAAGACTATATAGTGATAACTAGCGAGTTTGTAGAGGATGCAGAATTTTATGAATCTTAATACCATAAAATGTTACTCTGGGACTAGAACTAAAATAATTATACCAGGTAGTGTAAAACCCTTCCCTCGATTTTCTAAGGCATTTACTTTAGAAATAAGGAAATGGATTTGTTTGTTGATTATATGTCCAGTGGTCTCTGTCAAAGTTTCGTTTTCTCTCAAAGTTTCTGGCAATAAATTCACTACATCTTGCCGGATCTTTTCCTTTAGGGGCGGTAAGGTCTGCGGCCTGTTCCTATAGGCCGGTGTCTTCAAAAAATCCTAGTGCAAATTGTCAAAACGAGGGATTATATGGTCTTGCCTTAGAATGTCTACTATTGTATTCTGTGTGCGAGTCTTGTCGGAACTACATATCTTTTAAATAAAATTTGTGGCACCAAATATTCATTCATCATCTGTAGCGCTCATTAGCCACAATAACAGTGTTTCCGACGCTGTCCGCGAAGAATATGAACCAATAATTTTTCTTTGATATATGCCGTATCAAATAATTATTAGACGGGGACTTTCAGTGTCTTATTGTGAAATCATATTCATCGCGGTTCTCGCAGGCATCCTTCTCTTCCATATAGAAGGATAAGTCAACATATTATCAGAGCTCAAATTTCTAGGATGCCGTAGTTTTCGTCCACATTGTATATATTGTAATGTGTGTTATACTGTTTTATTTTCTAGTCATTCCGATAACGTCTAAATACACGCTGGGAAAACTCTAAAAAATATGCATATGTTAATATGTTGTTAAGATACTAAAAGCTTACCTCTTTAAAACAATAGAGCTCAACTTAGTAATCACCTTTAGCGAAATAGTACACAATATAAAATGCTTCATTTTCAAATGGATTTTCATAAAGGTTCCACCTACTTGTAACTCAAAACCAGCTACTTAAATTCCAAGTTTAACTGTCAATTTACCAGCAAGTAGTACCTCATGAGTCAATTTGTGGGACATTTCCTATTGATTCTAACACTTGCGTTGCGCTTGTATTTGGTACTTTATCAAATGAGCTTCAAAGTGAAACGTCGATTTCACCATTTTTAGTTACCACACTATAATCGTTGTGCCATTATAATAAGGGTTCGGAGTCTCTGGGTGTTAGTGAACGGTTTGTAAAATGTTCTCTTCCGCTTGAGTCGTTAAATAATCTTTGAAGATTCGTACTATACGCTTGGGTCATCATGCACAAACACAAGGTTAAGGCGCAATTAATCGCAATCTGGATGTCGCAAACTTCATGCCATAATATACCATTTACTTTCTATCTTTGTCTGTCTCTGAAAGGAAATAGTTATACTTCTTTTTATGTAAAGGACACGGAACTGGAAGTACTACAAGTAGTACAGTACAAGTATAAGTACTGAATTAACACAAAGTCTCCAATATTTGTTAACATTCGGCGACTCGTCATAGCTCAGCCAAAATAAAATGAGTGACATTCGTTTTCTCGTTAAAGCTCAGTCTTCTAGTGCTGTTGATGATATGAATATGAATAACAAATTGATACCACATTTTTGTCTAAAAGAATTTTATAAAAAAAATTGCAATATTCCATTTAAATATTCTTTGATAAACTAAGCACTAAACTAAACTACTTATCGGTCCATTATATTTCACCCTAAACACCGACATATTTGCAGTGTAAGTATATGGCACTTAACCTATGCATATCTAGTGGCAATATGAGAGATTCCTCTGATATTAGTTTAGAAGTAAAAGTTGATGAAGGAGATCTGTTTTAGAAAATAACTAAAAGTGGGTTCTACTAAGAATGCTTACATATGGTATACTTTCGAACCTTCACTTCATCGGTAACAAGGTTTAGAAGGAAATATATTTCTGATTGGACTTTTACGACAAAATACCAAAACTGAATTCTGTCTGGTCTAAATTTAATATAATCGCTCGTGTTATTACTAGGTTTCAATACCTTGAAGGGCAGTTGGTTATGGAGCAAAGACTGTAACTTTGTTATTATATTTCATTTACATAGTGTTTGAAATGACATTCTGCTGGATTGTCGAATAATATGCCCAATATTTGCATACCTTTGTCTTGTCACTGCGAAAAGGGCGGAAGATAAAATATTAGCTTATAACACATGGGCTGAAAAGTCCCGGGCGTAACAAATAAAACACACGTTTTTTTGGTTCAAAATTAGCTTTATTCATCAACGTAATCTCCATCAAGAGCAACGCAATAATTCCAGCGCTGCTCTAACATTTCAATACCACTTTTGTAGAACGATTTATCTTTTGCCTCAAAATAGGCCTCAGTTTCAGCGATAATCTCTACATTCGTGCGAAATTTCTTACCGGCGAGCATTTTTTTGAGGTCTGCGAACAGCCAGTAGTCGCTGGGAGCCAAATCTGGCGAATACGGTGGACGTGGGAGCAATTCGAAGTTCAATTCATGTAGTTTTGCCATTGTTTTGATTGACTTGTGAGACGGTGCATTGTCTTGATGAAACAAAATTTTTTTCTTTGCCATATGCGGTCGTTTCTTTGCAATTTCGGCCTTCAAACGCTCCAATAACGCTATATAATATTCACTGTTGGTATTGCCCTTCTCAAGATAGTCGATGAATGTTACACCACGCACATCCCAAAATACCGAGGCCATAACCTTTCCAGCCGATTGTTGTGCTTTCGGGCGCTTTGGACGAGGTTCACCAGTTGCTGTCCACTCAGATGACGATCGTTTTGATTCCGGAGTAAAGTGATGGATCCATGCTTCATCCATTGTCACATATCGACACAAAAATTCCGGTTTGTTACGTTCAAATATGGCCAAACACTGCTCAGAATCATCAATACGTTCTTGTTTTTGGTCAACAGTGAGCAAACGCGGCACCCACTTTGAACAGAGCTTTCTCATAGTCAAATGCTCATGCAATATAAAGCCAATACGTTCTTTTGATATCTCTACGATGTCAGCTAACTCACGCAACTTCACTTTTCGATCATTCAAAACGATTTTGTGGATCTTTTTGATGTTTTCTGGTGTTACCGCCTCATTTGGACGTCCACTGCGTTCTGCATCATCGGTGTCTCTACGACCACGTTTGAAGTCAGCAAACCAACCTTTTATTGTTGTTTCTGATGGAGCGGAGTCCCCATAACACTTTTCAAGCCATTGCTTCGCTTGGTATTTTTTCCCATCAAGAAGCAGTGTAAAATTAAAACACGGAATTGTTTTTAATCCATTCTTTGGAAAATAACAAAAGTAGCGCGACTTTTAGCACAATAACTCACAAACTAATGAATAGAATATCATGAAATTTTAACAGCTGTCTTTTGAAGGTTAGTACTAACTGAGAGAAAGGTGACTGCAATAAAACTAGCGTCACCTATGTGTTAGGTCTGGGACTTTATTATTTATATTTATCCTTTCTAAAATTACTTATTTCTTTCCTTAATGTTCGCCGAACAGTATAGTACCCCATACAGTTCCAAATGTCTTTAATTATCTAGATCTAGGAGATTCGTGGGGTAATAGGCTGGTTGACAAATAAAAGATGTTGAAGAAGCTTAGGATTGTCAGAAAATGACTTTATAACCTTCACTTCATTGATAACAGTGTTTTGTGTGAAGGGTAAGGTGTCTAATTTCCAAATGGAATTTTACAACAAAATACCAACATTGTATTCTTTATTTTTTTCGTAATGTTATACAAATGGGATGTTCAGCGAAGAGTGTAGTGTCCCATACAATTCCCAATGTCTACTTATGTAGGCGATGCCTCGCATATTATGTTGGTTTACAAATGAAAAATGTTAGGATTGTCAAAAAATAACTTTAACCTTCATTTCATCGATAACAGAGTTTTGTGTGGGTGGAGGGTATGGTATGTAATTCCTAGTTGGGACTTTTATTACAAAAGTACCAAAACTGAATAGTGGAAGTTTCTCGTAATCTTATAAAAGCGACCTCTCCACGTAGTGAGCGTGTGTGGGTAGAGTTCCATGGTCACCAACCGAGAACGCAATGAACAAAATTTATCTGGTCTAGATTCTATATAACCGCTTATGTACCAGATTTCTATACCTTGAAGGAAATATGTCGAACATTTGCATTCTATCTTATCACTGCGAAAGGGGCGGAAGAAAATATAAGTTAAGTTAATATTAGTTAAATTTATACTTATCTTGTCAAAATTTATTTATTCCTTTCCTTAATCTTCACCGAACAGAATAGTATCCCTTACAATTCGACATGTCTTTAATTATCTAGGATACTTCGGGTACTAGCTTGATACACAACCAAAAGATGTTGAAGTTTAGAATTGTCAAAAAATAAATCTTATAACCATTACTTCATCGATAATAGGATTTCTGTGAAGGGTAAGGCGTGTAATTCCCAATTAGAATTTTACAACAAAATGCCAAACCTGAATTCTTTATTATTTTTAACTTATTATTTCTCGTGATTTTATGAAAAGGGGTGTCCTCGTAGTAAGTATGAGGGTAGAATTTCTTAGTCATCGAGCGAAAACGTTATGAGCAAATTTGTCTGGTCTAGCTTCTATATAACCGTTTATGTACCAGATTTCTATACCATGACGAATAGTTGGTTATCGCGCAAAAACGTAATGAATAAATTTGTCTGGTCTAGATTCTATATAACCGTTTATGTACCAGGTTTCTATACCTTGACTAACAGTTGGTTAGCGATTAAAAACGTAATGAACAAATTTGTCTGGTCTAGATTCTATATAACCGTTTATGTACCAGGTTTCTGTACCTTGAAGAATAGTTCATTATCGAGCAAAGATTGTCGTATAATATGCCGAACATCTGCATACTATCTCATCACTGCGAAAAGGGCGGAAGAAGATAAATATCAGCTGAATTTATACTTCTTTTCTAAAATTATTTATTTCTTTCCTTAATCTTCACGGAACAGAGTAGTATCCCATACAATACCACATGTCTTTATTTATCTAGGATACTTCGGGTACTATCCTGCTTCACAAGATGTTGAAGTTTAGAATTGTCAGAAAAAAAAATCTTTACACCTTCATCGATAACGGGATTTTTGTGAAAGGTTAGGTATGTAATTCCCAATTGGAATTTTACAACAAAGTACCAACATTGAATTCTTTAATTTTCTCGTGATCTTATAAAAACGAGTTGTTCTCGTAGTGAGTATCAGGGTAGAATTCCTTAGTCATCGAGCGAAATCGCAATGAAGAAATTTGTCAGGTCTAGGTTCTCTACATAACCGCTTTTGCATCTGGTTTCTATACCTTTAATGGTAGTTGGTTGTAGAGCAACGATTGTAACTTTCTTATTATATTTCATTTGCACAGTGTTTGAAATAACATTCTGCTTCATTGTCGAATAATATGCCAAATATTTGCATACTACTTATCTTATCACTGCGAAAAGGGCGGAAGAAAGAAAATATTAGCTAAATTGATACTTGTATTTTCTAAAATTATTTATTTCATTGCTTAATCTTCATCGAAGAGAGCAGTATCCCATGCAGTTCATTATGTCTTTAATTATCTAACATACTTCGGGTACTAGCTTGGTCCACGACTAAAAGATGTTGAAGTCTAGAATTGTCAGAACATAAATCTTATAACCATTACTTCATCGATAACAGGATTTCTGTGAAGGATAAGGCATATCATTCTCAATTGGAATTTTACAACAAAGTACCAGCACTGAATTCTTTAATTTTCTCGAGATTTTATAAATAAGGTTCTACATACAATGAAATCTCCCTTGAACGCACACCAACGGGTCCAACAGAAGATGTCCGTTCAGGAGGGGTGTCCGCATAAAAGAAATATGTAGTATATACAACAAAAATCGCGTTTTAACGAAAAATGAATATATCAAAGAAACTAGGACATTTGAATCGTATATAAATGTTTTTAAAATAAATAAGAAACTTTAAACTTATCACTGCGAAAAGGGCGGAAGAAAGAAAATATTAGCTAAATTGATACTTGTATTTTCTAAAATTATTTATTTCTTTGCTTAATCTTCATCGAAGAGAGCAGTATCCCATGCAGTTCATTATGTCTTTAATTATCTAACATACTTCGGGTACTAGCTTGGTCCACGACTAAAAGATGTTGAAGTCTAGAATTGTCAGAACATAAATCTTATAACCATTACTTCATCGATAACAGGATTTCTGTGAAGGATAAGGCATATCATTCTCAATTGGAATTTTACAACAAAGTACCAGCACTGAATTCTTTAATTTTCTCGAGATTTTATAAATAAGGTTCTACATACAATGAAATCTCCCTTGAACGCACACCAACGAGTCCAACAGAAGATGTCCGTTCAGGAGGGGTGTCCGCATAAAAGAAATATGTAGTAGATACAACAAAAATCGCGTTTTAACGAAAAATGAATATATCAAAGAAACTAGGACATTTGAATCGTATATAAATGTTTTTAAAATAAATAAGAAACTTTAAACTTAATAAAAAAAAAGTTTATTTCCTTTAGATATATACAGCTGTAGCCATATGTATTCGCCACCCTTTTTTGTTTTTTATTCCGACGAATATATAAGAAATAAAAGAAAATTGATCGATGAAAATGTTTCATTGTGAGTGTATACAGATATATACAGATATTGCTTAATATTTGGTAGCTCCTCCCATTATCACCGCACGAATTCGTCGGGGCATACTGCTCACTAAGTTGTTGCACTCTTCGGGGGTGATTTTATTCCACTTTGCGGAAGCAATTTTGAACTGTCTCTTTGGCTACTTGGTCCCAAGCGGTTTTTGCCAAATAAACTGCATCCGGTGGTGTAATTTTCTTTATTAACTGAAAAGCTGTACCAGCAGTTTCAATGTTTACTAGCAGATGTTTGAGTATTAGACTTATACGGTAATAAGTTTTAAAATTCTTTATAATCCCCTGGTCAAGTGGTTGACAAGCTGATGTACAATTAGGGGGTAAAAATAATATTTTTATATTATTTAAGCGAATGTCTTTCGGATGAGATCCCGCATTGTCTAAAAATAACAAAATGTTTCTCTTTTCATTCTAGATCTTGCAACCACTCTGTCATAATTTGTCCTGTCATCCAAGCTTTCTTATTGTATTTCCAAGTTACAGGCAGGTTATTTATATTAATGTTTTTAAAAGTTCTGGGTTTAGCTGCCCTACCATTGACTAGGAGTTTTTCGTTTTCACCCGCCATATTTGTACATCGCAAAATTGTAAACCTCTCTTTGGAATACTTACCCCAACACATTTTTCCTTCTTTAGGCCTGTCTCATCGGCATTATAGATGTCTCTCGGTGAATATCCCTTAATCAAAGGACATTTTTTTAAAAACGATGAAACATCTTCAGCATTAACCGAATCTCCTCCCGAAATCGCTTTAAAACTTATATTGTGGCGGATTCTAAATTTATTGAGCCAACCAGAAGAAGCACTGAATGTAGAATGTCCAAAAGAAGCGGCTATTTCTCTTGCTTTGCATCGTATTAGCGGACCTAAAAAAAAAATAAGTTTTCTACGTTTTTGTCACGACAAACCTATTGGTAATCTCACTTTTTTTATCTATTTTAGAATTTAATATGAAAAGAAAATCAACGCATTAATACAAGAAAACCATATCTAAAAAAATCATATGCATACCTGTTAAAGGAATCCCCGAGCTGCAACCAGTCGTAACACAATTTGTCAATTTTAGTACCATCACCCGTCAAAAAGCTTCTTTTTTCATTCAAATTGCTGTTCAACATCCATTTGTTTAGAAGGATTTCTTTATGTTTAATTATATCTGCAGCTTGTGCTTTTCCAATATTAAAACGCTTGGATAAGTTCCTTACACTTAATTTCTCTTTATTGTAAACTTCAACAATCTCAATTTTTCGTTTAAGCCTGAGAATTTTTCTATTTGGAATCATTTCTACAATGAATGTGTCGCCCACTGTCTTTTCCGCATAGACATCAGACTAATATTGAAAGCAGATTCAATGGAGAGCGTACACCCAAAGAATAACAACGGTAAATCCCCGACCAACTTGGGGAAGTCCCTAATTTCACGCCTGGCAGAAATGCATGACATAGGCTGCGTTTGTACCGAAAGATTAAAGTCGGTAAATCTCCGGTTTACTCAGGGAAGTCCCAGCGAAATTGGCGCACGGCGCGATTGAGAAATGCGATAGCAATACTCTCGATATAAAAATAAGATAAGGCGTTTCTTTTTATTTTATTTTTTGTCCGGTTAAGAGAACATTTTCTCGTGTCCGCGTCCGCTCAAGAGAATGTCCGTCCGAGAAAGAGCTAATACAATGGAAATTATATGAGAGCCGGTCGGGACCATGAGAAACTGTTTAAGGGAGGTGTCCACGAAGGGGAATTTCACTGTAACTGTTTATGTACCAAATTTCAATACTTTTAAGGTTAGTCGGTTATAGAAGTATGTGCTTTGTTATTATATTTTATTTGCACAGTGTTTGAAATAATACTCTGCTTCATTGTCGAATAATATGTCGAAGATTTACATACTATCTTATCACTGCGAAAAGGGCGGAAGAAAGAAAAACATTAGCCAAATTTATACTAATCTTCTAAAATTATTTACTTCTTCACGGAACTGAGTAGTATCTTATACAATTTCACATGTCTTTAATTATCTAGTATATTTCTGGAACTAGGCTTGATGTTGAAGAAGCTTAGAATTGTCAGAAAATTCTGTAAAATAAGAAGATTCACTCCCTATCGCAATACTATCCTCATCCGAATTATAAAAACAATTAGCACGAACTAACCGATTATAATCTTGTGCATAGAATCTACAAGGGTCATTCACAGCAAACGCACCATGCACCACGTGATCAACCTCCTCATGTCCATTTAAATCAACCACGTGACCTTCATTTATATCGTAAGCAAAGTATTTACATAAACTATTCCTATTCCTATCTCCCATAGCATTTAAATAATCTAACTTATGTAATATCAAATTAATCAGCTGCTGAGTACATCTTCTATTAATAAACCTCAATGCCTCAAATAGATGCCAAGGGGCAACAAAATAATCAAAATTCTTATGTAGAAAACAAGCAAAAAATAGAATATCTGCATTAGCAAAATCACTATTATACAATTTCTAATAAAAATAAAATAAATCAGGCAAATCTCTATAAGGTACTGCTTCATTAAAAAAGGTGCGTCTTGTACGCCCTTTAAAACTTGATAAAGGAAAATTATCATCCCATATATCTCGTGCTCTCAAACGTTTGCATGCTTAACATTTTTGTGAAGAGTAAGGAATGTAATTCCAAATTAGAATTTTACAACAAGGTACCAACATTGAATTCTTTAATTTTAACGTTTCGACGCGTCGTCTCGAGGCGACGGGGATCGGTCCGCTCGTCGTCGTCGTCGTCCTCCCGTCGAAGGAGACGGCTCCGGAACGGTCCTTTCCTCGCGCGTCCTCGATCCGCCATCGTCGCCGGCTGCGCTCGCGTCGAATAACGGCTCGACTAGATGTTCCACCGTCATTCGACGTTCGCACGCCATCTTCGTCTCCGGATGCATCCGCGCCGGCCACAGCAGGTCCATACTGTTAACGATGAGCAATCGCGGTGTTCCGGCCGGGACGCGGACGCTCCCGTACTTGATGTTCTGCGTTACCGGTTTGGCTATATCTAGTAGCTTCAGAAACGTGGCCGGAGACCATTTACGAAAATCGAGATCGTCGAGTACGATCCCGTCCGTCGTTCTCGTCAACCGCCGCCAGTCTTCGTCGTCGCGCACGTGGAGCGGTTGCCGAAAATGGGCGAGTGCGTACTCGGTTTTCCCGAGACCCGTCCGCCCGACCAGGACGCGTACGGTACGAAAGTCCGTTACGAAGTCTCGCACGAACGTTTCGCGACCGTACGCGCTTCTGTCGGCGTACAAACGGTCTACGTTCTGGAATTTGCCCTCGAAATAATTCGAGAGCATCTTCTGCGCCCCGATATACCAAACCGGATCGTTGCGTTCCACCATCCGCATCGCCGCGTCGTACGTGCCCGTACTAACCGCCGCCTCTATCAGATGTTTCCCGCGGCGGATATACGGCACCTCCGCGTCTCCTCCTTCCTCTCGTCTCGGTTCCGGCGTCGGCGGCAACGTCCGGCTCGCATTGGAAACCGACTGGCTCGGTATAGACGTCCGGCTTGACGGCGAGAGCGGGGACGGTATGACCGAAGCGGGAGACGGCTGTGGGCTGCGACGTGCCGGCGTTGTTTCTAATATCGACGACGACGGCGTTATTTGCGATGTTCTTCTAAATTTCGGGACTATGCCGTGCGAAACGGCACTTACGTCGTCGTCGCCCGATACCCGTTCGTATTCGTCGAGTGCGTTGGCGGTTACCGGTCTTAGATTTACCGCCCGTCTCAGGAGACGCCGCACGCCGAACACGGTTCGCATGTTCTTAAAGCCCAGCATTACTCGGAATACCGTCTCTCCGCCGACGGTCGTTTCTCGACCGACGAACCAATCTACAATTTCGCGCCAACGGTCGAGAATGGCTCGCCGGTCTTCACCGTGAATCGTCGCTGTGAAATTTCTGTATCTACTCGCCATTATTATCTGTAATATATATAAATTTTCCGTAATTACTCATTTACTACAAGTATAATTTTATATACTTACGGATATCTTGTCTTCGGTTTTGCTCTTCTTTAATAATATAATAGATAATAATAAGAAAAATTTAACAACAACACCGACAATATTATACGAATAAGTGAACAATTTATGATGTGGAATACTGACGCGACGCGTGTAAATAATAATCGTTGCGATTATTTTTTTACTTAAAAATATTAAGCAAGGCCCGCTCGTATTATATTCGAAACGAAGATCGAACCAATGGCATACCTTCGTTTAGCATTATACAATGTATCCGTTTGACATTGCATTACGGAACGTATCCCTTTTACTATTTTCGCTTAATATTGTCTTTAAATAACATTTCGTAACCTATATCGTTACGATATTACGATTATCTAGTTTCTCCACCACATTGAATAACAGTAAATATATATCATTTTTCAATTTACAAATCAACCATTACAATATATATACATATATTTTATTTCGTTATACTTATAGTTTTGTTTACGATCGATATTCCATACTATATATTTCACGTATTATCTATACGTTTCCTTTCGGAACATTATTACGTTTAAATATTGATTGATACCTTGTTGCTTATTGAAGTAATCATATATCCGTAATGTAATCACTGACAGATCTATCGTACTATTTCTTCTTCTTCTTCTTCTTCTTGCTCTTCCTGATACATTAAATTAACGAGACGGTAGTCGATTCTTTCGCTTTTAAACGCTAAAATGAATCGTTAGTAATATTTTTTATTACGGATATTTAACGGTACACTTTCCTAATAACACTTGTTTATTTGCTCCGTTTATTCCTTCGTTCATCAGTTACGTGTCCATATTGTATTCCTTCGTTCATCAGTTACGTGTCCATATCGTAAACCGTGTCTCTAAAAAGAAAGACTAATTAATTATATTAACAGCTCCACTTTCGTGTTACGTAATAATTATATATTCAACTATAGGTTATGTTCGTTTTAATTCGCATATACACTATATTGGAAGGATATAATTTCATGATTAATTTTTATTCATTTATATTATTTCATACCTTAGTGAAACAATTACTTGGATACGTGTATATGACATGACATGACATCGTACATACGTCAATCGTAATATATTCAAATGATAATTTATAATAACTATATCTATCATATATATGTTTTAGCCTTTCTTTTTACATTACATTATATTTTCTATACGTTTCCTTTCAAAACATCAAACGCACATATATACTCTTCCTCTCTATACTATTACGATGTATTATATATTTCTTCTAGGATTAAATATTGATTAATATCTTATTATAGTATTCGATTTGTTGAAGGATAAATCCATATATCCGTAAGGTAATCATTCTTCTGCTCACTCTTCCTGATACGTTAAATTAACGAGACGGTAGTCGATTCTTTCGCTTTTAAACGCTAAAATGAATCGTTAGTAATATTTTTTATTACGGATATTTAACGGTACACTTTCCTAATAACACTTGTTTATTTGCTCCGTTTATTCCTTCGTTCATCAGTTACGTGTCCATATCGTAAACCGTGTCTCTAAAAAGAAAGACTAATTAATTATATTAACAGCTCCACTTTCGTGTTACGTAATAATTATATATTCATCTATAGGTTATGTTCGTTACGAAAATGGTAATTTACATTACGATCCATACTACACATTTTCAAATCATCAAGAGTTACACGCTCCCGATTTTGATATACAAATGCCGGAAAGAAAATTAATATCCCTCTGCGACATTACTGAATACCAAACCTCGCACGAAACTAACTGGTGGCACCATCTGCAACTTGTTAATTAATATCTGATAGGAATCTTCAGCAAACAACTCACGATCTCTCACAGAAATCTACTTCGTACCAATGCCACGGATAAGTTCTATTAATATACACCGGATTGGTACCCACTACAAAAAAAGGAAAACTGAATGTCAATTTCCGAGGATAGGTTTTGTGTGAAGGGTAAGGTGGTGAGTAGGAGATGCCTCGGGTATTAGGTGGATCTAGTTAATAAAAAAATGTTGAAGTTTAGAATTGTCAGGAAATAACTCCTATAACCTTCACTTCTAACAGTGTTTTGTGTGAAGGGTAAGGTATCTACTTTCCAGCACAATCCCGTCCATAGATCTCGACAACCGTCGCCAATCCTCGTCGTCGCGGATATGCAGCGGTTGCCGGAAATGGGCGAGAGCGTACTCGGTCTTCCCGAGCCCCGTCCGCCCGACCAAAACGCGTACGGTACGAAAGTCCGTGACGAACTCCCGCACGGACGATTCGCGACCGTAAGCGCTTCTGTCGGCGTACAAATGGTCTACGTTCTGGAACTTGCTTTCGAAATAGTTCGACAGCAATTTCTGCCCCACGATGTACCACACCGGGTCGTTCGCCTCCACTAGACGCATCCCTGCGTTGTAAGATCCGGTCCTCACGGCCGCTTCGATTAACTCTTTTCCTCATACCTGTCGCCGTACTTGCGTCGCTATTGCTCCCCGTTGTCTTCTTTCTCCTTCGTCTCCTTCTCTCTCGATAACTCTCGCTCCTGTTAAATTTCCGTCGACAAATGGAACCAACCGCTTTTCTCGCGGCGACGTTTGTTTTGGCGGCGGTGCCGGCGTCAAAGGTGGAGACGGCTGCGGCGGTAGTGATGGCATCGACGGCATCGGACGATGTCAAAGATATTGGCGACGACGACGAGATTAGCGTCTAATTTCTAAATTTGGGTACCTGTCCGTGTACCATCGCTTCTACATCGTCGTCGCCCGCTAATTTCTCGTACTCTTGACCGGCGTTCGTAGTCACCGGTCTTACATTTCTTTCTCATTGCACTCTTCCTTTTTATTTCCCCTTCGTCGGCGTCGACGGTCGTTTCCCGTTCGGCAAACCAATCCACAGTTTTCCGCCAACGGTCCAGAACGGCACGCCGGTCGTCACCGTCGATTGTCGCGATAAAATTACGCTATCTATCGGTCATTATCTGTAATATATATATTTCTAGTATTACTTTATTATACGCATATTAATCTAATACTAACAACGACATCAAATCATTTTTATAATTGATCATTTAATTAACTGTATAACTCTAATTAATTAGAAATATAAAATACTTACCGATTTCGTATACGCCTGTTTTCTCGCTTATATTTCTTATTATATCTTATTCCTCCCTTCCTTTTCTTACTATACGGTGATATATTCTGTAAATAACCAATACATTTTATTAATTAATTTTTTTCTTCACAATTTATTGGGCTCATCACCTGGCAATATGGAAGACGCCTCGGGTATTAACTTTGTTTAGAAATAAATAAAAGTTGTTGAAGAAGATTTGCATTATCATAAAATAATTAAAAGTTAGTTTTACTAAAAATCGTTGCGTATGGTATTATGTATATTTTCGAAGCATCACTTCGTCGATAACAAAGTCTGTAAGGAAAGATATTATTTCTAATTAGACTTTTACTAGAAAAATAGCAAAAGTGAATTATGACACTTTCTCCTGAGTAACCTCCTTTTTAAGTAATATTCTATCGAGGAATAATAGCATTAGATGTACCGTTGGTTGCCAACGGTAGTAACTATTTTCAATCGAGTACAAAGTAGTAACATTGAATTCTGCAATGTTGAAACCACATGTTTTCCATGTTAAGATTAAGCTCGTACAGTCACGGTGTAAAGAATGTTTGAAGCATTTCAACATATCGAGCGGATGTTACTGTAGCTGCACTACCATCCTCACGTGCAAAAGAATAAGGGCTGATAACACTTAGACATGATACAGCACACCATATTGTAACCTTGTCGCTATGTAGTGGTCGCTGGTTTAACTCACAAGGATTGTCCTGGACCCAATGACGAAAATTCTGTTTGTTTACGAAACCGTTCAGGTGGAAATGGGCCTCGTCTGATATCCATATGTTACCAACGGAATTCGCATCCTCGTTAATTTTAGCCAATATCTGCCTACTAAACTCCATACGTGACGCTGGATCTCGTTCATGTAATTATTGCACAATCTGCAACTTATAGGGATGGAAATGTAATTCGTGCAGTATTCTTTGTAAGCTTCGTCGCTTAATCCCTAGCGTAGGTGCATGCTGTCGGACGGAGCGGCGAGAACTTCTCTCGATTGCAGCTCTAACAGCCTCAATGTTCTCTGGGGTACGTACCGTTCGAATGCCACCTGGAGCTTTCTTTTTCAAGACAGATCCTGTTTCTTCAAAATTACGCACCCACGTTGTAATCGCATGCGCAGATGGGACACGTCCATGACGCCCAAGCTGGTAATGCTGTCGAAACATTCTCTGCGCGGCAGTCGCACTATCACCATTTTTATAAAACGCTCTCACAGCTACTGCACGTTCCGCACCAGTCCAACGATCCATGATTACTAAATAGCAATGCGTTCACAACAATTGTGCGACGTTACGAACAACTGCCGGCTCTACAGTGCTGACAACTGTAACGTTCAAAATTTCCCGTTCCCCTGCGCCACCCTGTATATGTATCTAACCTACATTTTGTGGCAAATCGGAGTTTCGTCAAGTATTAAGTTAGTTTAGAAACAAATAAAAGTTATCGAAGAAAACTTGTACTGTTAGAAGATAACTAAAAGTTGGTTTTACTAAAAATGCTTTTACGTTTACCTTCGAAGTTTCACTTCATCGGTAACAAGGTTGGGAAGGAAAGTTATATTTAATTGGACTTTTACTACAAAAATACCAAAAGTGACTTCTGGAATTTTTTCCTGATCTAATAAACATGTGGGCAGAATTCCTTGGTCATCGAACGAAAACGCAATAAAAAAACTTGTCTATTCCGCTTTTGGATCTTGAAGGGTAGCTGGTTATGGAGCAAAGATTGTAACTTGTTATTATATTTCCTTTAAATAATGTTTGAAATAGCGTTCTGCTTCATTGTCGAATAGTATGCCGAACATTTGCATACTTCTCTCTTATCACTACCAAAAGGGGCGGACGAAAAAAATTGTTAGCTAAATTTACATTTATTTTTTGTAAAATTGTTTCTTAATGTTCAGTGGTACCCCATATAATTCCAAATGTCTTTAATTACCAAAAGATGTTGAAGAAGTTTAGGATTATCGAAAAATCCTTTCTCTATCCTTCACTCACAAATTCTACATAAAATGAGATCGGTCGCGTCGGGTAAGGTGTTCTAGATCGCTACTAAGGCTACCACACCTTAGCGCATGAGATGTGTCCTGAGCGAACCCGTTTATCATCTGACCTTGCAGAATATTAACATCACTAAACTCTTGGTCAGCGACCTCAGCATAGTCGGCGACCTCTTATAACCTTCACTTCCAACAGTGCTTTGTGTGAAGGGTAAGGTATCTACTTTCCAATTGTAATTTTACTACGAAATAATAACATTGAATTCTTCAATGTTTTCGTGATTTTATAAAAGCGGACTGTCCACGTAGTAAGCATGTTCCTTAGTTATCGAACGAAAACGCAATGAACAAGTTTGTCTGGTTTAGATTCTATATAACCTCTAAGCTTGACTGGTTTACAAAAAGAAGTTTAAGACTGTCAGAAAATGACTTTATAACCTTCACTTCATTGATAACAGTGTTCTGCGTGGAGGGAAGGTATGTAATTTCCAAATGGAATTTTACAACAGAATACCAAAATTGTATTCTTTAATATTTTTGTGATTTTATAAAAGTGGACTGTTCAAATAGTAAGCGTATGGGTAGAGTTCTTTTCTATATCTTCTCACATTATATCCGTATATATTCTTCCATAATCTGAACATCTATGAATTAATTCTTCTGCTGCCTCCTCACCTCGAAACCGGCGCCTGCCTGGCGGCAGTCCATATGTTTGCTCTGTTCCTGGCCTCTCTTGCAAATTTACATCCAATACCCGATCCCGCATAATGCAGTTTCCTATAGCTGTTACCAACAGTCATCTAAGCGCAACATTGAAATTAAATAACGCATAGTTTTAAACCAACATTGACGGCGTCGAAAATGGTAATTTACATTACGATCCATACTACACATTTTCAAATCATCAAGAGTTACACGCTCCCGATTTTGATATACAAGTGCCGCAAAGAAAATTAATATCCCTCTGCGACATTACTGAATACCAAACCTCGCACGAAACTAACTCTGGTGGCACCATCTGCAACTTGTTAATTAATATCTGATGGGAATCTTCAGCAAACAAATCACGACCTCTCACACAAATCTACTTCGTACCAATGCCACGGAAAAGTTCCATCAATATACACCGCATTGGTACCCACTACAAGAAAGGAAAATTGAATGTCAATTTCCGATGATAAGTTTTGTGTGAAGGGTAAGGTGGTGAGTAGGAGATGCCTCGGGTATTAGGTGGATCTAGTAAATAAAAAAATGTTGAAGTTTAGAATTGTCAGGAAATAACTCCTATAACCTTCACTTCTAACAGTGTTTTGTGTGAAGGGTAAGATATCTACTTTCCAATTGAAATTTTACAGCGAAATAATAACATTGAATTCCGCAATGTTTTCGTGATTTTACAAAAGCGGACTGTCCACGTAGTGAGCATGTTCCTTAGTCATCGAACGAAAACGCAGTGAACAAGTTTGTCTGATTTAGATTTTATATGACCTCTTTTGTACTAGCTTTCTATGCACTGGAATAGTAATTTTATCATCTTATCACTGTCATAAAGGCGGGTGCAGAAAAGTATTAGCTAAGTTTATATTTATTTTTTCTAAAATTATTTACCTCTTTCCTTAATATTCAGGGAACAGTGTAATATCCCATACAATTCCAAATGTCTAATTATCTAAGAGGCGAGATGCCTCGGGTATTAGGTTGGTTCATTAATAGTATAATTATTTCAACAAATTTTTGTGTGAAGGGTAAGGTGTCCTTCCTAGTTGGAGCTTTGCTACAAAATACCAAAACTGAATTCTGAATTTTTTTAGTAATCTTATAAAAGCGGGGTGTCTACGTAGTCAGCATATGGGCAGAGTTCCTTAATCATCAACAAAAACGCAGTGATCAGGTTTGTCTGGTCTAGATCCTACATAACCGCTTTTGTACTAGGTTTCTATACCTTAAAATAATATTTTGCGTCGTTGTTGAATGATATGCAGAATATTTGTATATCACGTTATCACTGTGTTGGAGGTGGAAGAAGAAAATCGTTAGCTCAGTTATTTTATTAGTAAGTTTACAAACAAAAGATTCTGAAAGTTTAGGATTGTCAGAAAATAATTCTTATATTTTTCATTTTATGGGTAATGATTTTTTGTGTGAGGGATAAGGTTTCCTTCCTAATTGGAGCTTCAAATCAAACGAAAACATAGCGAACAAATTTGTCTGGTCTAGATAGATTCTATATAACCGCTTTTGTATCACGTTTGGATACCCTGAAAGGGCATTTGGTTATGAAGCCAAGATTGTCACTTTATTATGTTTCCTTTACATCCTGTTTGAAATAAAATTTGCTTTATTACATTTGCTTCATTGTCGAATAATATTCCGAACATTTGCACACTTTTAATCATTTTATCACTGTGAAAAAGGCGGAAGAAAAAAATTATTGGCTAAGTGTATATTTATCTTTGCAAGGATGTTTTTTCTTTCCTAAATGTTCAGTGAACAGTGTAGTATCCTATATAATTCCAAATGGCTACTTGTGTTGGAGATCTCTAGGATATTATGTTGGTTTAGAAATAAAAAATGTTGAAGAAGCTTAAGATTGACAGAAAATTAATGTTATAATCTTTACTTCATCGATAACAGTATTTTTGTGAAGGGTAAGGTATGTAACTCCCAATTGGAATTGGTAAAGTACCAACATTGTATTCTTAAATTTTCTCGTCATCTTATAAAAACGAATTGTCCTCGTAGTGAGTATGAGGGTAGAATTCCTTAGTAGTCGAGTGAGAACGCAATGGACAGGTTTGTCTGGTTTAGATTCTATATAACCTCTAGGCTAGGCTGGTTGACTAAAAGTAGAAATTTAAGATTGTCATAAAATGACGTTATAACCTTCACTTTATTGATAACAGAGTATTGTGTGAAGGGTATGTAATTCCTAATTGGACTTTTATTACAAAAGTACAAAAAATTAATGCTGGGAGTTTCTCGTAATCTTATAAAAGCGGCCTGTCCTCGTAGTGTGCATATGGGCACACTTCCTTGGTCATCGAACGAAAACGCAGTGAACAAATTTGTCTACTGTGGATTCTATATAACAGGTGTTGTACTAAGTTTGAATACCTTGACGGGTAGTTGGTTCTGAAGCGAAGATTGTAACTTTATTACATTTCCTTTACATAGTGCTTGGAATAATACTGCCCTATTGTCGAATGGTATGCCGAACATTTGCATACTTTTTACCTTATCACTGCGAAAAGTCGGAAAGAAAGAATTATTAGCTAAATTTAAATTTATCATAATCTGTCATATAACATTTTCCTTTGTTTTGAATAATATGCCGAACATTTTAATACTTTTTATCTTATCCTTACGGAAAAGAGCAGAAGAAGAAATTATTAGCTAAATTTGTCTTTTCTGGAATTATTTATTTCTTTCCTTAATATCCAACGAATATTGTGGTATCCCATACAATTCCAAATGTCTTAATTATGTAGAAGGTTCCTGGACTATTAGGTTAGTCGACAAATAAAAAATATTTGAAGTTTAGGATTATCAGAAAATAACCCTTACAACCTTCACTGCATCGATAAGAGTTTTGCGTGTAATTCCACATAATTCCTAATTATACTTTTACTAAAAAAATACCAAAACTGAATTCTGGAATTTTGTCGTGATTTTATAAAAGCGGGCTGTCCTAATATCTTTGTAAGTAAAATGAGTATTTTATTGGGGAATATAATAAGCATGGAATATTTTAGTGGCACTAAAACCGTATTTAGTTTTCATACGTCTTTATCATTCGAATTTATAATTTTTTTGTTTAGTATAATGAATGCTAACAACAATTGTAGTCCCTACTAACAAATAATCAACGAAGTAACCTTAACGCAGTTAATATTATTCATATGTTGGTACTTGTTTACAGTTATAATGGGAAACAAATAACGCAAAATAATCTTCGTGAAATAGAATTGCATGATGTAATAGAAAACTCGAGATTTTAGTGTCTTTTGGCAATTAAAAAATCCAGACTTTTCAACGGAAACGTTAACTATGTAATTTCATACATTCTAAGAGCGTTCTTTTCATGGGCGCGACCACATAACACACCTTATGCCCTTAGGTCGTTCATCTTATAAAGCAGCGGTTTTAAAAGATGAGGAAGCTTTTCCCCTTTACCACTTTTTCGAAGTTCGATGCAGTCAAATAATTCAATCGCAATTCTGTAGGCTGTTAGTATACTGGCCTCAAGTTTCTCTTTCGACAGAGTCCCTTTTTCTTGCTTGGATAGTCCTTCTTCTAGTCTTGTAATGAAATTGTACTTTGTGTTTCATTTCTTCAATAGTACATTGCAGCATTTATACCATAATCTGCATCTCCTAATACTGAAGTTTTAGGAGAATTTGCTGGTACTTTCTTCCTATTGTAGATGCATTCGCTCAGCACATATCTTTCGTATAACAATTGAACTTTCGTTTCCCTACCGCGCTCTCGTGTATCAGCGTGACCTGTAGTAGTTGCATGCTTCTAGTTGAATACTGAAAGGATTCCACTGGCATTAAAGCAAAGAAGAATTTATTCTGTAAGTTGATAAACGTGTAAACATATCCGACATGCTTGTATGTGTTTCTAATTTTAAAATTATATTATTTTGATACTGTTACGTTCTCAGCGTGTCTCAATTCAAACAGGCGCTATTATTTAAGCAGAATGATGTATTAAAAAGAATTAACCCGAAAATAAACAATAGGTAACAAATAAACGTTGAGCTTCTGATGATTTCCTTTCTAAAGTTCAATCCGTTTCCTCGAAATCTCTACTCCACGTATTGATGACGTGGCAAGATAGAACGCGACCACGGCATCCTACATTGTAATGATGCTGGAATGTCCATTGGGGGGCTGTCGCATTGCCACTACTTGTGTAAAATGATTCCACGACAAAAGCACGTTGTCCATGATCACTAAATGGCAGGTAGTAGTGTGCAGGTGGATGTTACTTTCCTCTTTCTACCTATTGTAGATGCATTCGCTCAGCAACAATTGTGGTTTCTACTAACAACTAATCAACGAAATAACCTTAACGCAGTTAATATTATTCATATGTTCGTATTTGTTTACAGTTATAATTTCGGAAACAATAGAACAGAATTAGAAAAACATTCTATAATGCTTATAAATGTTTAAATACATGACATACTGTAATGCGATTATTGGTATATATGTATTGCAATAGCGAACAAGATTGATTTACATATTGTAATTAAGCCATGTAAGTATCACAGTAGTGATAGTCTGCGTAAAAGTGTTTAAAACACAGATTTTGTTTGCACCATGAACGCCGCACAATAGAGTAGTTTTCACAAGAGCGTGTACGGAATAACGGTATTAAAAAAACACTTCAGAGAGAAACTTTTTTATTACAAAAACTACATTAATATATATACTACTACGCTCACAACTGATAAAGAGTCCAGTCTCCATTATTTTCTAAAATAGCTTCACATCGTCTAGGCATGCTCTCCGCCAGTTTTCTCGCATGTTCTGCTGGTAGTGACCTCCATATCTGCCTGAGTTTTCGACAGAGCGACTTATAATTAAATATATTATAATAATAATATAATATATAATATAATATAATAATAAATAATATTTTCATTAGTGCCCAAACATTTTCGATGGGGTTCGCATCGGGTGATTGTGAAGGCCAGTCTAACACTTGTACCCCATTTTCTGTTTTCCATGACACACATCGGTGGCTGCGATGTTTTGGGTCGTTATCCTCTTGCAATATCCAAACCGACGGATCATCACCAAACCACTCTGTTGCTGGTGGTA
>CM042082.1:15020159-15045159 GCA_023509865.1 Trypoxylus dichotomus
AGCCGGACGCCAATGGTTCAAAAAGCTCGATATTACTTTAAAGCAACTGGGATTTGTATCCTCTCCAGCAGATCCTTACATGTATATTTCTCTAAAATAAAATGAGAAAAGCGTTATCGCCGTTTACGTCGATGATATTATTTTGGCTGCGACCTGTTCGAGTGCCATGAAAAATATAAACGACCAGCTTATGGAAAGTTTTAAGATGAGAGATTTTGAAGAGCTTAAATATTGCCTCGGAATAGAATTTACGAGCAAAAATGACGGTCTTGAAATAAATCAGCGAAAATACGTTGAAGAATTATTAAGTAGATTCAACATAAAAAAAAATGCAAGAGTGTCAGTACACCCATACAACACAGACTGAAGTTAGAGAAATACGAGGGAGAAGACCGAAAAGAACTACCTTATCAGAAACTTATTGGTTCACTGATGTATCTGTCAATAGCTACCAGACCGGACATATCCTTCGCAGTCAGCTACTTAAGTCAATTCAATTTGTGTTACGGTGACGCACACTGGACAGCAGCCAAACGCATTCTAAGGTACCTGCGAGGAACCAAGAATGTTTACCCAGTATATAAAGGAACCGGAAAACCTATTATTGGACTTGCTTATGTAGATTGGGCTTCTTGGGCCATCGACAGAAGATCTCGTACAGGATACTGTTTTATGTATGCCGGTGGCTCTGTAAGTTGGGAGTCTAGAAAACAAAAAACAGTTGCGCTCTCTACTGCGGAAGCGGAATACATGGCCTTAAATGCTGTAGCAAAGGAAGCCATATACTTAAAACAACTGATAAGTGATATGGGAATCCCACAAGAAAAGTATCATCTATAATGACAATCAAGTTGTGTGTCAATCTAATGGTGAGCTCAAATTCAAAGCACATCAGCATAAAGGAACACTTCATAAGGGATGTGATTCAAGAAGGAACTATAGAAGTGGCTGAAGCGGTTGAATGGAACTTTACATACTGAATTTCGGCAGACTCGACTTACGCCAACCTGTTCGATACTCGTGATGGGGGAGAGTTGTGTATCCATATAATGGATGGCGCGCGTCACTCGCATCGACATATATATTTATATATAAATATATAATATATATATACACGTTCTTACCGATCTTAGCATATAGTAATATATATCTATAAAATATCAAGTGTATATCGGCTTTAAGAATAAATAGTTTTAGTTTGTCTTATAAGTTATAACGTCACTATTGTTTTATCACGTTCAAATAACCGAATAAACTGTCGCAAAAACAAATATCCACAATATATTTTAAAAGTAATACAAAAGACAAATGGGAAATTTTACGAATATTTCTAAAATTAAATCATATGCAAGAATAGATTTTACATAATACAATGGAAGATTCTTACAATATAAATTGAACATATCGTTTATTCAATTTGTTTCCTAATATTTGCGCTGCGCTACATAATATACACGCAACACAAACAGAAAAATGCTGATATTGACCCAAACTAATCTCTAAATGAAAATAGAACTCTTTCGAAAAAAAGGCCTATACGTAACATCTATATAGCCACACCTAATAATAGCAGTATTTATCAAAATAAGTAGGCACAGGAATAAACAAGAACGGAGTAGTGCGTCTCTAGCGTTCTTTGTCTGATACGTTTCGTATTACCTAATTACTCCCTTGCCTCTCCATACTGTCACCTGCCGTTTCAAACAAGACCATTGAATATATCGGCAAGTAGGCCGTCCTTATGTAGGTAGGCACGAAATTCGCTTGACGAAATTATGAAAATAGTAGCAGGAGCGCAGGCTGTACTTGAAACATCGGAACATTTTCAAAGTCCCCAATAGTACCCTTAAGCCCGTTTGCACCGGTTACCCTTAAAAGATAAGCGTCACTTAAATCTTTAAGCGGATTGCGCCGTAAGGAAAATACCTAAAGTGTCACTTAGGCCCGTTTGCACCGGTTACCTTTAAAAGATAAGCGTCACTTAAATCTTTAAGCGAATTGCACCGTAAGGAAAATACCTACAGCGTCACTTAAAGTAACGCTTAACATCTACGATTTTAAGGCCCGTTTGCATCGGTTACCCTAAAACTTTCGGCTTAAGAAAACTACGTTTAACTCAAAGCGGCAGATTGCATTGCACCGCTACCTTAAAAGAAAAGAATTTAGAATTTTTAGCGACTTCTAGGGATTTCTATTAATGTATGGTTAAACCTACGTAATAATTTGGCGGGGTTTTCTATAACGTATAATAGATCCGTATTATCGCTCATAGAGAAATATAGGGATATAATTGAATGAAAAAAAAAACAATTACAAGCGTTAGAAAAGTTTTAATTGAATTAAAGAACTATGAGAACATTTTTTTTTTGGTTTGATTTCAATATCGTCATGTACAAAAAGAGACCTAATATTACCGAAGATTTCTAAAGTAGGCATTATATTTACCTAATAAAATACATTAACGATACTGATTGCTTTCGAATTCAGCGAAAATAGTTGAATCATATGTAGATCCAAGCCATCGTGCAACAACACTTAATTTTTAGAGTGGCATCACAAATCATTTGCGTTTTCATTGAGAAGTAGGATTTCCTGTTTACGGAAAAGTTCAGCACCGTTTCCACTGACAAAATACATTAGAAACTTGTAATACCCGGTGCAAACGGGCCTTAATGAGCGGTACAGACAACGATGGAGAGGGTGTAGAGAAATGGCTTCCACAGAGTCGATAATAAGCAAACTACTTCCGGAATTGGACCGTTTCATGATGATATATAAAAATGAAATAAGAGTAAGAGAAAAGAGAAAAAGGAGAAAAAGAAATAATTAAAAAAGTGGGGTGAAATAAAGAGTAAGAGACAGAAAAAAGAAAAGGAAAAAAGGAAAGACAGGAAGCCTCCTACAACGGAGGCGAAACGTCGAGATCCCACTTTTTTCTTTTGTTTTATTTACAGTTTGTGTTTCGAAGTGATAAACTTTCTTTTGTATCAGTATGTCTTACTTATAGCAAACATTAATTTGAAACCAATTTAAATCCTCTGTCAATTCACTTTTATAAATTAGTTAAAAAAAGTGACCCATCTCTCCCGACTTTACTCTAAAGTAAAATAGTGCAATCTTAATCTATTAACAAACATATCTCTAGTAGCAAACACTTATTTGTACTACACTTTAAATTAGAACTAAAACAGCTACATTAAGAAATAATAAATAATACTTACTCAAGAAACAAAAAAATAAATAAATTAAAATAACGAAAATGTTATTCTCTGCGTAAGCAAGTATACACCACTAAACAAAAATTACAAACAATTTGAATCTGCGTAATAAGTAAGAATGAAAGTAAAGCATAATGAAATGTAGTTGCCGAGCGTAGTTTTTAATTGCGGTGATGATTATCAACCGGAATCGCTTTATGATAATGGAAGAACCACAACATAATTCGCCTAAAATCTTCGAGTCACGTGAATTCCACTTGGGGAAATTACTTTTTTCTAGTTACTTGCTATTAGTATTTTAGTAAAAAGTGTGAATCTAATTTTTAATATCTTGCATCGATTATTTGAAGTGTTTAAATCTTCAGCTTCACACTTTGTACAGTATTCATATATAAGATTCATTATAAAACGATCCATCTTTCATGTCACGATAATAAAAGAAATATCCGAATTTATCACACGTCGACATTGTGCATCGTCATAATCGAAATAGTATTAACATTTATAGCATATGATACAAAAAACCAGTTTTGCAATATTTTGTTGAGCAAATTTTTTTCAGTATTTGAAATTAATACGGAAGGAAGAGGTTGATTGTTTTGCTTCAATAAGTGTTTCGTCGTTGATAACGGGAATGGAATTGAATTTTGGACAACACCAGAAACAAAAAATAAAAATTGATGCTTTTGTTTTATCAATAGTGTAGGAGATGGCTGTAAAAGTTGGTGTATTAACTAACGAACAGTTATTAGCTCTTGTCACATAATCTGTAATCAATAAGAAAACAATAGTAAGTGCTTCCGTATTATGTATTAGTATCAGTGAAACAACAGCAGACATATTACAGTGGGAAAGAAGATAAGGAAGGATCACCATATATGTTTTGCCGTTTTTAAGAATTATAAAAAATTTCTTTAATGACATGATTGACAGTATTTATTATTATTATGTTATATTTCAACTAGATATGGGGGCTGAATGTAATACTTTGCTTAGGGTGGTTTATGAAAAATTAACAAATATCACATTATATACATTTACAGATTAGTTTATTGATGTTACAAATATTCATAGTTTAGGTACATGTATTGTAAATATAAAAAATTTGAAAGTTAATCAAAATGTACAATATCATGTAGTACAAACAGATAATTATACATTATTGGAACTCGGAGTATGTTACGAACTCTAATTATCAAGAATACCTAGTTTGATATTTTTTAATGTGTTATTTGTTATTGTTTTCTGAATCTATTTTATCTGTATGTATGTATATGCTAACAAGAATGAAGTGCAGAAAGGAGTTGACTTAAATACATTTTAAAATAATACAGTCCCTGTCCAATTTATTAGGGCCACTTGGTAAAATAGCGATTTTGTTAAAATATATAATGAAAAACGTATTTACAAGCATAAGTTTATTCAGAACTATTTATAGACATCGTCACAACTATCAAATTAATATTTTGTAATGCCTCCTTTGATTTTTATAATTGCTTGATTGTTTTTGGCATCCTGCCTATGCAAGCGTTAATGATGTTAATTATGGCAGCGATATTTTGCCACACATACTCAATATTTTTTACTAGCTGCTCTTTTGTGTAATGCTGATTAAAGTGATTTTAGAGCACTCCATAGCATTGAGGTCGGGAGAATTTCCCGGCGAAGTTAACACTAGCAGAGCGCACGTTTCCAGAATACTTTGGATGGATTTGGCCATGTGGCATGGTGCCTTATCGTGCATGAATGTGTAAGGGCCTTCATTCGGATTTAAATCATTGATATATAGCATCAAGTCATCCTTCAATACACGTTTATATTGGTGTTGATTCATGGTGCCTTGGGAAAAATACAGTGGTCCAGGACCTTCGACTGACATACAGGACCATATCATAACTGACGGAGTGTGTTTTGCCGTTTTTTGTACACTTACTTCACCAAACCGTTCAGATAGACGTCGTGTAACAAATTGAGCTCTTTCGGTCGTGGCCTTTAGCTTTGACTCATGGCTGAATCCGATCTTTAACGAAAAGACATTGTTCAAACAAAAGAATTTTGCTTGATTTACATATTCATTTAAATTATATGTCTTACCTTTCGCCAATCTTCAATTGTGTAATGTTGATGACATTTTGCCCATTCATAACGTGCTCGATTCATCATCGGCGTTAATCGCGGCTTTTTCACAGGGCGTCTGCATTTTAATTCGGATTCGTAGAATCGTCTACGTACTGTACGCGTGGATATTTGAACTCCTTGTTGACACATTATATTTCCTATTCCTTTGGCGGATAAACCACGACTTTCAGTTGCTAGTTGCAGGATACGTTAATCATCTCGATTAGTGGTGATCCTTTTCTTGCCGCAAAACGCTCTTCTGGAACTTGTAGTGGGTATCTTTTCTTTCATTAAGATCGATTCGCTGCGCTATTTGTCGGGATACTTCTTCTCTCCTTGCAGTTATGCGTTGAGAATACACTCTTGTACACAACAATGCCTCAATACGCAGTTTTTTCTCATCTGTTATGTCCTTTTTTTACCTATAACGAAAAAATATAAAGCGCATACAATCAATAACTTAAAGTGCAACACTAGCACGTAAACACAAAATAAACGTTGTTACGTAAACAAGATAAATATTCTTTCTACAATAGTAGGTCATACAAATAATATTCTACGAATTACTGTCTTTCAGCCATATTTCTATCCATCTTCTATACAGTATAGGATGATTCATGAGGGGGACAATAATAGGCAAGAGGGCATTAAGTGGCACTTTCTCAATTTCTTAGAAAGATATTTAGGGAACGTATTTAGATAGGTATTGTAGAGCCTAATCATGAATTTTATACTTGTATTTGTAAATTATCGCGTTCAAAACACACAAAAGCTTAAATTGATAAGGTGGCCCTAATAAAATGGACAGACTGTATGCATTACCGCGCGGAAGCTGCAAAAATAAGCTCAGCAAGTAGCGGCAGCAAGCCGAGTGCTGTCCGTTTCAATTTATAGTGCGCGATTTTAAACAAGCTCATTACTGATTTACTGCGATAATTTTCCCATCAACCTTTGATGGTAAACATAAATCTTCAAAGTTTCTGTGCCAGATTAAGAATATTCTTATGTATAAGTGTTATTGCATACCACTTCCAGTGCTCGTGCTACTGTATTGCATTCTGGACTATATCTTAAAATAGACAGTACGCAAATGAGATGCCATAGCTGAAACGACACCAGGCAAAAAATATTACTAGTGCTGCCACGCAGACGTATTTTCATAAACTTTAGAAGAGATTAGTTGAATTTGTGTTACTGTGATGGTACTAGAAGCGATTGGAGAACAAGCAAATTAATCGGAACCGGTCCCGCATGCATTACGCTTTGTGGTTTCGTTTGTACGTAGCTTTTCGCTTTTGTTTTTTTTATTATTTTACTGTATTTGTATATATTATTTTGAGTACAAATAGATTATTTCTGTAGTGGTAAGAAATTTGGTCATTGGGTAAAGAGCTGAAATTGAAATATTTTAGTGTAATAGTTTTAGATTGTACATATTTATATCTATAAATGGTAGAGAGATAATATAGACAGCAAGTGAAAATAAAAAGGGAATAAATAAGGTATGTACTCAGTGATTCTACTCCGTGGGTATTTATAAGCAATGTTTTATATTCCGATAAACTCGTTGAAGGTAATGGCATTATCGAACCTAGGTGCATACATAAATGCTCTGCTTTTGGATGTAATAAAGTCCAGCAGGTAAATGAATTGTAAAAGTCTCTGTTACATAAAACTAAAAGTATTTATGATGTATCCATGTAATCCCTATACATAATAGGGTGATAAGAGACATTTGATTACGGCGAAACCGAGAATTATTAACATTATGAATTACATTAGACATTTATTTGTGCTACTCATTTTCTGTGTGCAAAGGTAAAATGTCAGAATCATAAGGATTTAGTGAATAGTTTTGTATAATAGATTGTATTGATTTGGGGATGTATATGGGTAAAACACATCAATGCAATTTTATCTGATCAAAATACACACCCTAGACGCAAGTAAATGCGAAGACAGTGCACAACTTGCTGCATTCAAAAAAATTATCAAAATAAAGAGAAAAATGTGATTATTCTTGCAACTTTTCTTTTCATTTTATTATAGCATTTCAAATTACATTTTCCCATAAATTGCCTTTGTATACTATATTTGTACAGCTCAATGTATTGTTTGCATTCATATGGTTATAATAAGCGTAACTTAGTAATTATTTTCATTTACTTTTCCTTGTCATATTATTTTAATCACGAACACACTGAAATGTTAATGGATTTTGTACGTTCCAGATTTTGGAATATATCTACAACAGTGTACCACCCTGCAGATATATCCACATGTTTGGAATGTACAAAATATAACATTAACATTTCATAAGAACTTAATATTCTGTTTTCATTTTAAAGTTCCCGCTGTTTAGCATAGTACTCCGTTTATAGAGGTCCTTCTTTAACCACATTTTTAAATGGTTTATGGAACCCCGTTAGATCGCCGAGCGAAACAACTTTTGAAGCATTATTTGAGTGACTTGGATCTGGCTGGCACAGTCCTGTACAATTGTACAAATAAGTAAGTATGTTCACAATAGAGGACTTCGATGTCAAAAGCGCCTGCAGTGGTTGTATATATATATATATATATATATTGTAATGATATGAAATATTGCCTATTAATTATCAATGAATTTTTCTAAATTTGACTAGTTTACCTATTCCAGATATTTTCTTGTCACTGTTTGGTGCATTCCATTATTTTTTATTATGGTTGATGTTATAAATTGGAAGCAAAGTACCGTTAGTACTCCCCCTTTATGAATTTTAACACAGCTATTCAATCTGTACAGGTTTCTTTCTAACTTTTTACAGATATCTACTTTGGGTATTCTTTATTAACTTATAATTCACAATTTTCTTGTTAAAAAAAAGTCCCTTCAACAACACTGGTAGAGGACACGTAAACTTTACTATCGTTTATTATATATATATCGTTTTTCGTAAACATATTTTTATATAAATAAATATTTCAAAATTTCATTCTTAAAAGACGTTTAATACAGTGTACTCAGACATTTCACATTGTATAAATATGCACTATTACGAAATTATATTTATAATCTTCAAAATTTTCTCGTACGACAGAAGGATGGCACGATTGGCAGCATTTACCCTTATAATCTCACTCACATTAAGTATGTGTGGCCTACCATATAGGCAAACAAATGCGTTGCTAAGGATAAAAAAAAACAAAAACATCGTGTCAAAGTCACACATGTCATCGTTTCTCCTGAGAATAATTAGTTATTTTCTCATATAACTCTATAATTTTACAAAGATCTTCGTTTATATCCATTCATAAAGTGTATCAGCTGATACTACAAATAAAATCTGGAAGTATCGGACACATATTATGGAAGCCGAAGTCCAGTCCATCTTAAAGGCGAGAAATCACGTGCGAGTGAGTACGATTTCAAAGATTAAAGACGTCGAATCTTCTCAAGTTCTTCAAAATTATTTGTATCTATTGCTCTCATTTTTGTTTCCCATACTAATTAAAATATTTAAAGATTAGCTAGATAGGGATTGCCTTAGGTTTTCTGTAGAAAAGACATTTTTTGTAAAACAGCGGTATACATTTATTAATTTGTTAATATATTTATCTTTTCAACTTTACATTTGGTTATTTTAATTAGAAAACATTATCATTTAATTTAAAAACAAATAGATCAAAATTTTAAATCAAAGGACCCATTTAAAAAAATTAAAGAGCTTGAGATTTTCTACCACAATACGTACATTGATGTAAAGCAAAGTCTACGGACAAATATTATACACACATAGAAGCAAAGCAAAGTCTACGGAAAGCATAGCAAATAAATCATAATGCGAAAGGCATAAGGAAGACCTGGATAATCGAGAGTTGTGTCGTATTTACAATAGATGTTGATCGACTATTAATTGCCACAATCAACTTGCTGGGTCTTCCAGCTCCTAAGCAAAAAGTTCCTAGTATAGAAACATATAAGTGTGCAAAGTGTATAGCGAACAGTTAAGGAAACCGTATCGAAATACTAAATAGAACTTAGATTATAAAATCCAAACATATGCAAACGTATACATACATATAGACTGGTGGTAATAACAAAGTGTTTTCTTTTATCTTATATACACAGAATAAATACTTCTCTTTACGAGTTTTTTAATATAAGTATGTACTAAACAGACTTCGAGTTTAATTTACGAAAGCTACCAAGCAGTTCACCGGCAATCAGTCTAATAAACCAATTTGAAGCTAAATTCATAAACCTGATGCTATTGTTAATAGCCTGAAACTTAATAATGAAATTAGTGGCATTATACTACAATATCAGGATTATTTTGAAAGTTTAGATTGTTTAAAGAATACTTACCATACTTTTATTGAAAGATCTATTAAACCTGTTATACATTCTCCACAAATTTCCCACAAACAAGCCAGCTGTCTAAAGCGCCTTTACTTTAACTCTACCCCAAGATCGTAAGAGGCGCTGAAGTTAGTTTTATCCCCACCCGGACACTAACCAATCTCTAGTGTTCTGTGGGTTATACACCACGCGAGATCCCCTTAATAGGGCAAGGTCAAACTCTGTTTTAGTACGAACGCCACTTACTGGAAGCAACAGTATCGCATCAAACTTCACTATATTTACGCCCTCCTCTTGCCTCTTTATCCCGTTCCCATATAATTGTCGGTCATTTTTGTAATTATAACGTGGAAACAATATAAAAGCCAGTAGATTCCAGTTTGAGCACATTTTTCTCGTGTGCTTTTGAACTGTGAAATTTATATTCGTATAAGTATGGTGCGCGTGTGTTATGTATGGTAAAAATACTTGAAAAGCAGCGATGCTTCATAGATTCCCTTACAAGGACGAAGAGGTAAGTAATCTATTATTTTTACATTATAAATATCGTAGAAAAAAGACATATCACATAATTATGATAAACTACACATTAGTTTACACTGCAATTCTGTAGTTCAATATCATAACTGTTATTTGTTCCAAGGTGAATTATAAGACCTTTGAATTACACTAAACCGTATATCCAGTTATAGTTAAGAAAGAAATTAAAAAGGCTTGGTACTACACACAATATAATATGTCGTAGGTGTACAACATATAAATAACTCGAATTAGGAAAGCCGAATTACATAGCGTGGATTCAGTAGAGGTTTATAAGAAGTACTGGCTGTGTCACAACCATCCCAGTCATTAATCAAAGAACTCGTGTTACATGAAGTATTCCTACCATTGATTTACCCGGTAAGATTAGTATATATACTTTTCAATAAAAAAATGTGAGAACAAATGACTAGTAATCAAAAAACACATTGAGAAATTACTATGTACCCAACAAATATTTTAACCAAAAGCAAAAGAAATATTACAATTTTTTATAACCTTTGTTGTTAAAAATTTCTGAAGGAATCATTTTTATTGACCATTATCTCTAATATAATTCCAAATAATTGAATTACCTTCATAGTTTTTAATGAAGATGCAACTTTGAAAAATTCAATTCTGAGCTGGGAACAATGTAGCGCATCTGAAACTTCTCATCAAGGTGTTTTCCACGATATTGTGACATCAAGATTTGTTAAAGGCTAATTTATTGTAAGGAATATATTTAAGATTGTTATACTTCTTGGAGCAAAGAAACTATGTTACTTAAAAGGGAAATACAATTATATCTTTTTTGGTTACTTCTCGATTTGGGCCAAAATTTACTCTAATACAGAATATGTTATGACCAAACACTCATGCACTCCTGCAATTGAAGAACCGATTGAAATATTTTACTTGTTAAAAGTACAATCTATGGGATTTATCTATACAAATGAAAATTGAAAAGAGATCCATTGTAAATTAATTTGCCATAATTTCAGATGAATTGAAGCAGCAGGACACTACTGTCGATCCTTTCTCCTCGGATATGAATACAGATTTAATTAACATATTTCAAGGAAAGTAATTCTTGTAATTAATAACAAAAGAAACAACGGCAAGTACTTCAGGAATTATAAATCCGCAGTCCCTTGTAGAATTATGTCAGCTAGGTAGTAACTCTAATATTTATTCTAGAGAATACACATAATTGTATACTTTATTTACTCACAGCACCCTCATTTACGTCAAATGCAAGAATTATCACGGAACATGATCTATTGAAAATTATTGGATATATTTGTTATTAGCTTTGATTTTTATTAGTAATGTACATAATTTTTAATTTGCTGTTATTGCTATTTGGCCTTTATTTGTATATTTCCATTTGATATATTTACATTTTTTTTTAGTTTTAATACTAAAACTAAAAAAAATTAATTTAACTTTTATTTTTGTTACTTGGTTGCTTTTATATTTCAAATTGTTGCTGTTTGGTTTATGCTTTTATGTAAACGAAATTGTAAATATAGTTCGTAATAAAATTATTTTTACACATGTTTTGGTTTTTTTGATATTGTAAATGCCGCAACTTAGCTATTAGAATTGTGATATTTATTTTGTATTCTTTGAAATATGCTTGTAATCACTGGAATGTATCAAGTTACAAAATGTCTTGTTTGATACATATCTTTTTGATTGCAAGCTTATTTCAAAGAATACAAAAACTGGATATTTAATTAATATATTATTTACGATTTTCAAATTCCCGCTCATAATGTTTAGTACGGGACCCACTTCCCGACAGCACTGAAACGTGTGTCCGATCAGTAATATATGAGTTTTCTCCGCATAGTAATACACAGTATTATACTAAATCATTTGTCTCCGTTGGTAATCTCCATCAATTTTAAAAGAGAAAGTTTCAATGGTATGGTTGAAGGTAAGCAATTCAATATATAAAAGACAAAGCTAAACAAGGAAGAATGTTACTGATTATGAACAATACGCAATGTGCTCAACGGGGTGGTACATCAAATGGCTTCAGAATACACGCTACTACATAACAAGATCCTCAATCTTATACAGAATCTGATAATTGTCGATGATGAAGTTAGATTCGGTGAAAAAGAAGACTGCAAGTATACTTACTTACTGTATCCCGACTGCGGTAAAACCTACATATGTCCATTTTCAACGACAGTACAGTCAATAAATAATTGCATTCATATAAACGACTATAGTGCAATATTAAATATACTAATTAAATATCGCAATCTCTTAATTTCACATATTACAAATTTATATAGTTTTCTTCTCTTCATATTTGAAATAAATTTAATAAAAAAAGATGTTTACTGTTCGCATTTTATTTATAGAAAAGCAAATGAAATAAACACATGAATTTGATTTATAAATCAAATAGTAGCGTGAAAAAGGGAAACAAATAATTTCAATTTATTATGCAAATGATAACAGACATTCGAATCAGATTCTGATATCGGAGGTTTGATGAAGATGTATTTGCTATTATAATGAGACTTGTGTCTTATTCTCTTTATCGATAACATGTTTGATATAACTTATTGATATACATTTTCTTTTAAAGTTACTACATTGTATAAAAGCTGAATGTATGCAATGCATGAATGTATAAGTGCGCAATCAGAGTATACTTATATATATCTTTATTTGATTAATTTATTAGCTCTTACATTAGGCAAAATCAGAATCTGATGTATCTGTCGATAAATCTGCACCTGTAGTTATAATAAATTCTTCAACCATATTTTCCACTATGTTACCAAGTTGATACACTTTATTCTCTCCTTCAATTGTGTGTTTCACACAGTTTGCCCAAGCTCCAGGTGTTACAATATCTGGCCCTATTTTGCCACAACTTTTCTAAAGATAAAAAATACAGTGAAAAGCTGCAGGAAACAACGACACCAAAATGATAAGTAAATTTGACAACCGACATCAACTGGCAAAAATTTCATATGAAGAAATTGCGACTCTGACTGTGGAAGCCTACGTACTCATTAAAAAAATTGCATCAGTTTGTGAATATGTCTCGACGATTAGACAATGGCAAGCCTGTCTATTCTAAACCTGCATTCTTAACGTGAATGGAGTATAATACACTAGAGTGACAGAATACAATAGACACCAGGTAAAGCGGTATAAATATGTAAACAGCTAAATTCTAAGAACGAATTAAGAACTTTCTCTTGTCATTAGGGTAGGGGAAGATGTATCGGAAGGAATTCGTCTTAGTTTAGTATCGTTACAACTACATATGCCTCGCTTACAAGGTTCGAGTGATATTAGCGACTTCACCCGGGGTGTCGCATCGTTGTCCAGAGTGAACGCGGCGCTTCGCAACGCGAAATAAGTAATTTTTTAAATATTCCGTTGTCACCACAGTTAACCGTGTGATTACACAATTTAAACGCAAGGATAAAACGACAGCGGAGCGAGACCAGGTCGTGCCGGACCTTCTGAAGGAAGTAAAAGGGTGCTTGTGCGCGAAGTGTTAAGAGAACCGCGAAAAAGTACAGTTGAGCCTGCGGCAACTTCACAGAAAAGTCAGCGCACCGTTCTGCGATACCTCCACGGTGTGGGGATGTATAAAAGGGTGGCAAAGAAAAAACCTCTCCTTACGGAGCTTCAAAAACGGCGCCGAATGGCTTGGGCAATCGAAATGCGAACGAAGCCCGAAGAGTTTTGGCGGTCTGTCATTTTTTAAGACGAAAGCAGATACTGCCAATTCGGTGATGGTGGTCGTACGTGGGTATAGAGACGTTCGTCACAGCAACTGGACGACACATTTTTGCATCGGACGGTGAAATACGGCGGTGTGAACATCATGGTGTGGGGCGCGATATGGTACGGTGGAAGATCGCAATTAGTAATCTGCGACGGAAATATAAATGCGGTAAAATATATCCAAATATTAACAGAAGGACTACTACCGATATTGGACAACGCCATTTTATCTAAAGAAAACGCCACTTTTATGAAGGATGGAGCACCCTGCCACAAAGCAAGAACAACAACCACATGGAAAGAGGAACAGGGGATTCGGATTTTACCATGGCCAGGCCAATCACCAGACATGAATTCGATAGAGAATGTTTGGTAGATAATCCAGACAAATATGGCGAAACGATCGAAAACCCAGCAATAAGGAAGAACTCGTGGCAGCTGTTACAGAAGAGTGGTTAAATATTCCAGAAGACACCATTAATCGTTTAATAAAGTCTATGCCACGACGACTCGCAGCACTTCACGCAAGTAATGGTGGATCGACAAAATATTAGTCTAATTTAAAAATTTTAAAATATTTTGTATATATAACGAGAATAGAATCTTTTTTTTAATTAGTAGGTGTCTATTTTATCCTGTCACCCTAGTGTATTCTTAAGTGAAGTGGAATACATGTACACTACCAATCGTAAGTATTCAGCCACCTACGTCTTTTCTTAATTTTTCGCTATGAATTATCTACTACAAATAACGAGAATAGATACAAACAACCCTCTTATGTATACACATTAAGTAACAGTAAGTTTCATTAGTGCACCATTAGTGAGTTAATAAAAATGCATTTAAGTTATACCTGATCTATAAAGCTACCTACTCTGTTAATGAGTTTTTCTTAGAATTTCGATGGAATACAGTTAGTTGCTTTATTGCATTTTGATTTGAGGTTTCTTTGTACCTTATCATTCTGATTTGTGAAGTTTGAAATTTACTGTTGTTGGGAACGCAGACAAAAATTGTTACCTGTGAATTTTGACATTTCTTAGTTATTTGTGTTATCATAGCGAAAACTAAAGTATTGTTCGTACAGGTGCATGCTTCAGTTGTTAGTTACTATGAAGGGATAAAATCAATCGACAAATTGCGCGCGACTTGAACATTAGTGAGCAAACACTGGACTTCAACGTGAACAAATTTGCAAGTAATGGCGATTTTTCCAATAAAATGAGAAGTGGGTGACCGAAAAAACGACGTCAGCAGAAGATTTTGTAATCGTACGTATTAGCAAAGGAAATCGACGAAAAAGCGCACCGAAAATCTTAACTGAAGTAAACGGGGTCGCAAGAGACAGAGTAGTGTGACTCCACTGTGTAACAGGTGTAAATTAGGTTGCCTAGTTGTACGCACATGAACTGCGAGAATAAAGCAGTACCACAACCGCTGTTGTTTAAGCGACCGCTCTACACGCCGCAGTCAGGAAAATCGTAAAAGAAAAGTAAAAAAAAAACCAAAAAGAGCGACGATAGAAACGAAAAAACGCGAAACAACCAAAATAGCTTATATTTGACGAAAACATGGCAAGGAATTGGGAGTTTTTTAAGCAAATATTTGATATTTACATAAAGGCATCTAAGATGGAGGACGAGGATAACAGCTACATAAGGCAGCGTTGTTTTTCAATACTGTCGGAGATGAAGCCCCGAAAATGTATGATAATTTTGAATCCGACAGAGATGAAGATAGAAAATCGAATAATAAAATTATACAAAAACTAGAAGAGAAATGTAACGTACGAGCGATACGTGTTTTTTCCTCGAAAAGTGAAGTCAAATGAGAATATCGATGAATGTATTCGTCGATATTCTCATTTGACATGAGCTGAGAAGGCTGAATGGCAATTGTGAATTTGGAACGCTAACGGATAGTCTCATTAAAGATCGTATCGTATTGGGTATAAAGGATAAGGCACTAAGGGACCGGTTGCTAAGAGAAGCAAACATAGATTTGAAAAAGGCCATCGATATTTGTAAGGCAGCGGAGCAGGCGAAGAAACACGTGGAGGAAACTGATAGAAACAAGGAAGTAGACTCCACTAAGAAGATTACTGACAAGGATCGAAGAAGCAATCGAAATGTTTCCTCTGTGGTAGAAGCCATCCAAAGGGGCACTGTCCAGCGAGGAACTCGAAATGTTATAATTGTAAAACTCTAGAATGTGTAAGGTTAAGAAAATAAATACTGTTGATAAAGGTTCCGATGAGGAAGTAGAATTATTTATTGGTAAAATTAATAATGATTACTATAAATTAGACAATTGTTGGACAGAAAAGTTTACATTAGATAATAGTTGTGCACTTAGTTTTAAGTTAGATACAGGAGCGCAGTGTAATAACACATGCGCTGAAAAGTCCCGAGCCTAACACATAAATGCCGCTAGTTTTATTGTAATCACCTTTCTCTCAGTTAGTATCAACCTTCAAAAGACAGCTGTTAAAATTTCATGATATTCTATTCATTAGTTTGTGAGTTATTGTGCTAAGAGTCACGCTACTTTTGTTATTTTCAAAACAATGGATCAAAAACAATTTCGTGTTTTAATGTTACACTGCTTCTTGATGGGAAAAAATACCGCTCAAGTGAAGCAATGGCTTGAAAAGTGTTATGGGGACTCCGCTCCATCAGAAACAACAATAAAACGTTGGTTTGCTGACTTCAAACGTAGTCGTAGAGACACCGATGATGCAGAACGCAGTGGACGTCCAAATGAGGCGGTAACACCAGAAAACATCAATATAAACCCACAAAATCGTTTTGAATGATCGAAAACTGAAGTTGCGTGAGTTGGCTGACATCGTAAAGATATCAAGAGACCGTATTGGCTTTATATTGCATGAGCATTTGACTATGAGAAAGCTCTGCTCAAAGTGGGTGCCGCGTTTGCTCACTGTTGACCAAAAACAAGAACGTGTTGATGATTCTGAGCAGTGTTTGACCATGTTTAAACGTAACAAACCGGAATTTTTGTGTCGATATGTGACAATGGATGAAACATGGATCCATCACTTCACTCCGGAGTCAAAACGATCGTCATCTGAATGGACAGCAACTGGTGAACTTCGTCCAAAGCTTCCGAAAGCACAACAATCGGCTAGAAAGGTTATGGCTTCGGTATTTTGGGATGTGCGTGGTGTAATATTCATCGACTATCTTGAGAAAGGAAATACCATCAACAGTGAATATTATATAGCGTTATTGGAGCGTTTGAAGGCCGAAATTGCAAAGAAACGACCGCATATGGCAAAGAAAAAAAAATTGTTTCATCAAGACAACGCACCGTGTCACAAGTCAATCAAAACAATGGCAAAACTACATGAATTGAACTTGGAATTGCTCCCACATCCACCGTATTCGCCAGATTTGGCTCCCAGAGACTACTGGCTGTTCGCAGACCTCAAAAAAATGCTCGCCGGTAAGAAATTTCGCACGAATGAAGAGTTTATCGCTGAAACTGAGGCCTATTTTGAGGCAAAAGGTAAATCGTTCTACAAAAGTGGTATTGAAATGTTAGAGCGGCGCTGGAATTATTGCGTTGCTCTTGATGGAGATTACGTTGATGAATAAAGCTAATTTTGAACCAAAAAAACCGTGTTTTCTTTGTTAGGCCCGGCACTTTTCAGCCCATGTGTTATCATACCTCTAAGTATATTCAGGGAATGTAATAACAAATTCTTAACTGAATTTAAAGGTAATTTCACTAGTTACAATGGGAGCAAAATAAAAAGTTTAGGTACATGTATAATTAATATAAAAAATAATAAGATAAGTAAAAATCTTGAATTTCATGTCGTTAATGCGGACAATTATGCAATATTAGGTCTGGGAGCTTGCGTAGAATTAGACTTGGTACAAAGAAAGAATGTATCAGTAAATGCCCTAGAAATAAATAAAGAAATTAATGATATTTTCGAACGGTATAAAATATGCTTTGAAGGTTTAGGTTACTTAAGTGGTAATTACCATATAGAAATAGACAAAACAGTTAAGCCAGTAATACATCCACCAAGAAACGTACCGTTTGCATTGAAGAATGTGCAGAAACGAAAATGAGAACCTTTAGCTAAACAAAATGTGATTGAAAAAGTCATGGAAGCTGCAGGTTAGGTGAACTCGTTAGTGATAGTTCATAAAAAAAGATTAAAGCATTAGATTGTGTATTGACCCAACCGATTTAAGCAAGGCGATTAAAATTAATAAAATTAAATAGGAGAAGCGCCATATTTCTCCACTGTTGATTAGTAGTGGGTTTTGGCAAGTAGAATTAGACGAAGAAAGCAGTAGATTATGCAGGTTTAACACTCCCTTTAGGAGATATAAATTTTTACGTATGCCATATGGTATTTCATCATCTCCAGAAGTAGGCTAATTTCTTTTAATTATTTCATATAATTCTGGTTTGGTAAAGCCCCTGTCGTAAGGAATATTTCTTGCATCCAGCCACGTGACCATGTCTATCTTATGGGTAGTAGAAACTTGGGTGCTTGATAGACAACACATTTTAATAACACGCATTATCCAACACCACTTTTCCGCCCAGACCTAAAAATAAGTAGCGTGTTATTCACAAATCCTTCCTCGCTCCCTCTACATTTTAAAAGAAATTAATACTAGATGCTGTGTATTTAATTAATCATTTCTCCATACCCGCATGTATCGTTTTCTTTTCGAAACAAGACACTTCACTCCCTTTTCATCAACCCACTCACTTAAAATAAAATAAAACAAGATTTGCGAATGTTCTTACTTTAAATATTATTTCATTGATTACCTGTATGTATTGTAATGGGATTTTTTGAGGCCCCTGTTCTCCTCAAGCCCATTTTTTATTGTATTTGCTAGACTTACCTTTCACTAAGCTCGTATCCTGCAATTATAGTTTCCTTTAATTTAATGGTATTGTTAGGGAGAATGCAAGATTCGACTCCCTCTAAAATCGTATAGCACTTTAATATAATGTTTAATTGCTAAATATCTTAACGTATTCGTAAATTACAGTTTTCTTGCGATTTATTCCTCATTTAAATAATTTCGCAAAATTCCCTTTCGCCCTTATTACGTAAAAAATTTCCCTTCCTTCCAAAACAAAAAAAAAACAGAAAAAGAAAGAAGGAGTTTCTTAAACTGTTGCTTAAGGAGTTCGTTAAACTGTTGGAGAAGAGAATAACGACATCAGAAGTTTATATCACAAGTCAACGTAATTAATGTACAATTTTATACCTATATATTTAACACACACGTATATCTACACGGCACTTTGCGAAGATCACATCCAAGGCCTACATCTCCATCTCTGAAAATACATAGGACATGTTTTCGTTATCATGATGATCTTACTGTAGTCATTTGTCGCATAATATCTGGATCCAGGGCCAGTTATCATAAATTGGTAATAGATTGCCACATTTGGTTGATTGGAGAATTAGTACGGTCGCGCTGTCGCCCGGGGGCGTAGTTTTAACTCTGTGCAATTTTTAGAAGTTCAACAACTGCTACTCCCTGATTTGTCGCCCGTGGAAAATTTAAATTTGGAAGGTAAGCAGTTTTTAAACTTCTATTTTACTTATTAATATTTGTTAATATACATATTTGATATTTTCAGCATCAGAATTGATCTCTGCTGCTAGTATACCCAGGAAAACTGTCAAGCCATGTCTTCACAAAACTACGTTAAACAAAAAGGCTTCGTCTTTCTTGAAACCAACAGGAGTAGGCCGCATTGCTGCCCTGGCACTCTATCAGCAAGCGATGTGAGAAATTAATTAGAAGTTTAAAACAAAAGTTGCATTATTATGAAAAGAAAAATGTGTCGTATCGACAAACATTGAAGAAAGCGGAAAAAGAAAACTCAAGTTTAAGAAATTTACCACCTACTGTTCTTTATTTTGTACAGAGTCAGCTAATAAATATTAAACATAAACGGAAAGGACAGGTTTATACATTGGATGACAAAATTTTAGCACTACATTTGTACAATCAAAGCCTAAAAAGCTATAGACTTTCATCAAAAATTGTTGTTTGACCCTCTATCTTCTCTTTAAGAGTACAAATTTACATCCAGGAATTTCAAAAAAAATATTTGACAACTTGAGACCACAAGTTAAGATGAAGCCGAAAGAAAGAATATGTGTTCTCATGTTTGACGAAATGTCTCTTTCGCAGCATTTACGTTACATACCTAGTGAAGATATTGTTGAGGGATTTGTAGATGATGGGTCATGTAGAACTTCGGCAATTGCCGACCATGCACAAGTGTTCATGATATGCGGTATTTTTAAAAAATACAAGCAGCCAGTTGCATATTTGTATTGTAAAGGAACAGCATCAATGGCTGCGACAGTGCAACTTATAAAAGATATTATTCGGAATATATTTAAAATTGGTCTAAAGGTTATTGCATGCGTTTGTGGCCAGGGTGCTACAAATATTAAAGCAATCATGGCCGTCCTTAGGGCAGAGCGAGTGGAGCGGCTGCTCCAGGCCCCGCGCCTACGTAGGCCCCGCGGTGAGAGGCCTTCTCACAATAAAATGTTCTTAGAATAAGATAATACGGACTAAAAATGAATTAGTTGAAACCTTCTCTTTTCAATGGTTTATATTGGATTTGTTTGTCTCTAAACATTTCAACTTTAGGTATTCGAATTTTTTACTTTCTAATTCCTTAGACTTCGAATAAAGTCAGAAGTGGCGACGGCGACGGCTGACCGAGCCTGTTACGACACACTAGAAGTACACAGTTGTTCCAGCTAATCAGATTAGAGTTTGTCTTTTGTCTATTATAATCAGCGTTTCCTAAAAAAAAATCTGTGCGAGGAAAGCATTCAACCTTAAATCTGTTTTTAGATTTACGCATTAAACATTTATTATATACGTTATATGAGATTTTTCTGAGATTTTCCATTTTCAGGGCCATTCTAAATAAAATTTTGCCAATATCAAATATTAGTTTGTAGTAAAGGTTATTTTGTTAGTTATTGAAGTTTTCTTGCTATTACGTAATAATAAACGTTTTATATTGTAGTTTTATATTGGTGGTGCGAACAAAGACAAACAAACGAGCAAAAATGTCACGTACCATTATGCAAATTAGGCGGCGCGACTAGAAAGAAAAAAGGGATTTAATATGTAGAATATATTTCGGCATTATTGAAGTTTATTTATATGAAAATTCGGGAGTGTTCCATTGCTCTTAAAGTATAGTTTTTTCTAGAACTTAAAGGGAAAAATATATAAAAGGAGAGTATATTCAGCCGGAGTCATTTTGTGTATTATCGGCGAAGTCTAAACAAATAGTGTTCGACTTTAAAATAAATTACGCGATTTATTAGTAAGTGTATGTGTGAGTGCTAAATAAATATTTGAGTGCTAGTAAGTATTTTCTCTTATAAAAGAACCTGATCCGTAACAATATTATGCCGAGAGATCGTGATAAATTCAGAAAGTATAAAAGTGGGTTTGACAAGCAGAAGAAAAAAGTCAAACGTGATAAGTTTTTGGAGTCGCAAACCGGTGCATTGGTAACGTTTCTGAAACCGATAGGTGAAGAAGTTGACGACCATGACGTAAGTCAAACTCATGATGACGTGAGTAACGAAATAACTCCTAGTACAAGTAGTATTGATGATCAAAAAACAAATTCTGACATTAATGAATCGTTAGTCGATCAGACGACTGTTGGTAGTATAAGTGTTGATGCCACCCCTGCTTCTGTTAAAACTATTTCCAGAACAACAGAATCATGTAACCCTTCAAATTCAACTGGTGGGTTTGAACTACTTTAAGATGCTTATGATCCTGCTCTATGATCCAATCTACTACCTCGCTCCCAATTTGATGAAATAATAGAAAAGGGCCCGTTACAAGTAAAAAATTTTAATTTTCCGAAAAATGCAGAAAAAAGACATTTTTTCTGCCAATTTTTACAAACGAACTATGAATAATAGAGAACAAGTGCACAGACGTTGGGTAGTTTATGGCAAAAGTACTGATAAAGCATTTTGTTTTTGCTGCAAATTGTATGGAAATTACACTGGATCTCAATTAGTTAACGAAGGGTATAGTGATTGGGCACACTTGGGCAGAGCTCTTGATAATCACGAAAAATCAGCAATTCATGGTCAGAATGTTGGAAAGTGGACGGATTGTGAGATACGTTTAGCTGAAGCGTTCACTATTGATAAGCAACATATGAAATTGATAAACAAAGAAAAGGAACATTGGCGTGAAGTTCTTAAAAGAATTGTTAGTGGCATTAAATATTTAGCACAGCACAATATTGCTTTCAGGGGATCGACCTCTAAACTGTATGAGCCAAACAATGGCAACTTTTTAGGACTGAAATGACGGCTTGATCCAGTCATGTAAGAGCATTTGAGGCGAATCAGATCGTCTAAGATTCACGACCACCATCTAGGAGCAAATATTCAAAATGAGTTGATTAAACTGTTATTTGAAAAGGTGAAAGAGGAAATTGTTTCAGACATTAAGGCATCTAAGTATTTTTCTGCACTACTAGACTGCACTTCCGATCTCAGCCACCAAGAGCAGTTGTCGTGTGACTGTTGAAGAGCATTTTCTCGAATTATTAGACGTTAAGTCAACAGGCAAAAATTTAACTGATGTTTTAGTAGAGGAACTAGACTAGGACTGCAGAGGCCAAGGATACGACGACGGTTCAAATATGAAAGGGTCGTATTCTGGAGTTCAAGCTCGAACTTTAGAAATAAATCCAAGGGCGTTCTACATGGCTTGTGCAAGTCACAATTTGAATCTCTCGATTTGTGATGCCACAAAATGTTCACCTAAGGCTATAACTTTTTTTCGGAATTGTTCAGAGAATTTATGTTGTTTTTTCAGCATCAACGAAGCGGTGTGACATTTTAAAAAATAAGGAGCAATGAGTTTTTAGTAGCATTAGCTATTTGGTATGACGTGCTCTTTGCTGTAAATAGTGTAAGCAAAAACTTGCAGGCTGAAAAAATGCGCTTAGGCATGGCATCGCAGTTGCTTCAAGGACTGGTCCAGTTTTTTGAACAATTTAGAAATGAAGGTTTTGTTGCAGCAATAATGGTTGCAAGAGAAATGAGCGAACTTTTGGACATAGAGCCAAAGTTTCAAATAGTCAAGCAAAGGAAGAAACGAAAAATGTTTGATTACGACGGAGAAGATGAGCATGAGTAGGAAATCGACATATCGAGTGCAGAACCAAGAAATTCTATGGATTTCTATCAAGACGATATTGAAGACTTTTGGCAGTTCACCTCTACCGTATCCAGGTAATAATTTATTTGTTTCATTTATAGTTTATCAAGCCGTCCATTTCTCATTGACACCGTATACACAAACTCCACCTGTAACGTCAGATAAGAGTCAGGCCCTCAAGGACCTACTATGTCTAGGTTAACTGTTGAAAGTCAGTAACGCATTAAACATAAACTTGCTACCTCTTTGATACATCTTCGGAAGATTCGCCTGATAACAAGAAAACCGGTTTATATCCACAACCATCGATATCTATGACACAAAAAACTACAGCAATTTTTGTCTGGCATAGTAAAGCAAATTCAAATAGATCCTGGGAATGCGACAAATACAAGTTCCGCAGAAGACGAAGCAGGCAGAAGCAAAAAACAAAAACCGATATCTTATTTCGAAAAAATAGAGGTATACGTCTTGCTTAAACTGTTATGGCGTAATATCATGCCTTTCACTGCGAAGCGAAAACATTAGCCGATGACTTTTTTGAAATAATTGAAATTTTGTATAGGGATGCAAGTTTAATCCGATATTTTCTATGTAAAGAAAAATACGAGCATTACATACATTTGAGACGAATACTACGTGGCTGTATCCTCTCTACCTCTTCGTATGTCTCGATACGTTGCAAACTAAAATCGGCACTAAATTCTATAACGTACTTTTCGATATTCATAACATTAAAAATTCCATAACAGAACTTGTAGATATTCAAAATCAATTAATTAAAAAAGGCTTACAATAAGTTGAATAAAATATAATAAAATTACAATCACGTGTTTTTTTATTGTGGTATTCGCTATTTATTATTATTTGTTAATTATTACTGTGTTGTGTGCTCTCCATTGTTTAATTTTTGCGGTTCGTGATAATGAAACCGATTTTACAGCCAACCAAATATCCCGGTTATAGCCGTTGTAATGCTCCAAATTGCAGAAATAATGCAAAGGACAATTATAACTTAAGTTTCTTCAGGTTCTCCAAGCTTTTAGACAGGTATGCTTGCCCACTATTTAACAACTTAATAATAAATATTACTAGAAACCGGATTATATGCAAAGTGCAAAAATTTAAGACGTAAAATACAATAAATAAATTAAATTTTTCACTTTGCATACAATCCGGTCTCTAGTCATAAGTATACAATCAGAACAAGGTTAGTAAAACTATTCAAATTTTACTTTGATTTAATAATCTGCTTCGCTGTGGTTGGGGTAATTTTTTGTTATATATTGTAACGGAGACATCTGGCGATAGATGGCGACAGATGGAAAGGACGAATTCAACAGGCGGTTGGGCAGAAAGGGAGTTAGTTACGACCTGGTGAGCAAAGAGCTTCTTTCCGGTGTATCTTCTAATAAAGGTGTTACTTACAAAAGAACGTCCAAGAACTCCTATTAGTGCTTTTAACAATATTGTAACGGAGACATCGGGCGTTAGATGGCGACGGGCGATCGGCGGGGATTCAACAGGCGGTTAGGCGAGGAGGGGACTCACTTACTACCTGACGGTCATTTGACTAGTGTGTGAATATATACGGCGTATAATAAAGAACGTGTGTTTTGAACTTCTAGGCGTTTTATTAGTTTATGGCCTGGTATAATGCAGGCGGCGTTTCCGCGTCACCACGACTATGCCAGCCAACTAGAGAATCTGGTGGCGAGGAAGAAAAGAGAAGATGAAACGATGTCACACTACTACCACGCCAAGTTGGCGTTGTCCGAGAG
>CM042082.1:15045259-15066693 GCA_023509865.1 Trypoxylus dichotomus
CTAACGGACTACTTCAGGGACGCTTGGAGGATTAGGATCAGCCCAACGAAATCCCCTGGCAGTCCGCTTCAGGAACCACAGAAGAATTCAACCTGCCGGAACCGGTCACCATCGAGGACACAGAAATTCCATGGAAGAAAGAAGCCAAATACCTAGGAGTCACCTTGGACGAGGAGGCTAACCTTATCGCACCCATACAGCAACGAACTCCAGCGGGAGAATAGGACAAGCGGCAGGAGCTCTCTATCCACTGCTGAACAGGAAAAAGCAAGCTGGACATCAAGAACAAGAGAGGAGGGATCATCAAGACCATCACAATACCACCAACGGCAACCTGCGCGGGGAGAGGTATGGCACCAGTTCGACTCCCACGCCAAGAGGACAGTGCAACCCAGGATCATGGGATCGTCAGACAGGGCGGTACAGGCCCCCAAGTATGCCTGCCTACAAATCACCTCACCGGGAACTGCATCTGGAGTTCCTAGAAGATATAGCAACAAGAAAAGCCCACGCAGGACGCACGAGAGAGAGATGACGACCTGCCCACACACACCAACCCTGCGCTCCGAGGCAGCCATCAGGACAAGAGGAGAAAGCGCAAGATTTCAAGGACTACGCGGACTGAAGCGGAAAGCGGACTGACAGCCCGGATCTTCTAAGGAAGAAAAAGAAATGGACCTGAGGATCTGAGCCCAGGAGACCATCACCGATGACCGAACACAACAAAGAACACCCAGGACACACACGACGAAAGAGGCAAAGGCCAACTCCAGACCTCAGGAAAAATCCATAAAGAGAAAGCGAGGCTCATTCTTTCCCATTCCTGCCTCAAAGTGTATTTATCTATAACTTCTCTGTGGTTAGCTATCGCTTCTCTGAGGGTTGTCTATCAGCTGCTCTGTAGGTTGCTTCTCTTTGAGTGGTGAGTGGTCGCTTTTGGTTTTATTTAAACATTTTTCGACTGTTACTGCACTCACACAAATAACCTGTGGTTTTGAAGAATGCGATCATGCATTAATAGTTCGCGTTAATATCATCCATCATAGTTTTTAAGTGTTTTGGAGGTTTCTTCGCTTTGGAATCCAGCATAGTGCACTCAAAATGTGCCGTTCGTTGATGTGATGATAAACATTCGCCCCGCCATCGTCTTCCAAACCCCAGAGGTTGGCATCCTTCCCTACATTAGCTGGCTGCTTGCAGGAATAGCAATTTATCCATGAAATTTTCTAGCGGGTATACAAATCTCAGCGAATATGTGATGTACATTTCCGGGATGAGGATCAGAGCCTGCAATACGTGTTTGAAAGAGAAGGTGCGAAATGCCTTCACATTAACTTCCACTGTGTGCCCAATGGTAAGAAACAAATTTTGGTAAGTAAACGTAGGTGTCAGGGACGAGTCCATACAAAAAAGGAATGCAATAACAAAGCAATGTGATGATTGGCAAACAGCGAAAGAAAAAATGTGTTAAGTTGCCAATGTAACATCGTTTATATACAGTCCTAACAAGTTCAGGGTTACCAGTATCATAGAAGTGCGACTGGAAATATGTAAATTGGTACAGCACACAACTACTATGAAGTAGAAATAAAGTTGTGTTACTCTGTCTAATAAATCAAAAGAAAGTTCAATGTCTGCTTGGAGATTGATGCAAAAAGTGCAGTAGGCGCTGTGCATAATGAAAGTTTTAAAACCCAAACTTGGAAATGTGTCTTTCAAAACCAGTAGTGTGATATGTTGTTAATATTGCAATAATATCGTTTTGTGTATATTTTTCAGAACTCCGGGATCACCACTACTGCAAAAAGTGTAGATGTTACTTCTGCCACAGCGTTAATCTCTAATGGAGTAGACAAAAGTCCTGTAAATCTGTGCAGTAAATCAAAAGCAGGTGAACGCATGGATTTGGCATTCTTACTGAAACAGCTCCCCACAACTATTGGCTACACCATGGTGTCAGACTTGAGTTCGAGAGTAAGCATAATGAAAATAAGAAGCCTCCGCTATATGAAATAGTCAAAAGCAATAAAAATTCTCAAGAAAAAATAAGTAATGTTATGTTGCTCATATTCTAATATCAGTTTACATATATTTTTCAGAACTTCAGAATCACCACTATGTAGTGGCTGGAAGTACTGGCACCGCATTATACACTGCTAGAGTGGGCAGAAGTTGTGTTGATCTGTGTAATAAACCAAAAGCATGTGAACGTATGGAGTTGGACTTGTTTGATGTAGCTTCCGCCAAGTATAACTACGACCACTGTTTAGTTAATAATACTGCAGTAGGAGGTAAGCATAAGGAAAATGGGCACATCTACAGTATCCAAATATCAGAAACAATGCAATTCTCAAAATAATGTATGTCTTATGTTTATTGTATTATTATAACATCACTTTGTATATATTTTCCAGAACTGCAGGATCACCAGTGCTGTAGAAGTGTGTCTGGAAGTAGTGCCACAGCATTAAAGTCTGATTGAGTGAGGCAGAAAGTTTTGTAAATCTGTCTAATAAATCAAAAAGCAGGCGAACGCGTGAATTTGGAATTACTTCATGTAGCTTCCACAAGTTTGAGCCACACCCACAGTTCGCCGTAAGACTGCCGGTATGAAGGCAAGCATATTCCATACTAGGAGCCAGCCTTCACTGTTATTGCAATAATAAAAAGCAATGTGATTCCTAATCAAGTATATAATTTCTTACGATGCTCATATAACATTAACATTGGTTGTATATATTTTCAAGAAACTTCAGGATCATCATTATTGCAAGAACTTTATGGCAGTAAGTACTACTACACCATCAAACTTTACGATGGAGTGAACAAAAGTTTTGTTGATCTGTTTACCAATAAATGGAAGTCTAACAAATCGAAAGCAGGTGAAGAGTTTGGATTTGGAATTATTTGATATGGCTTCCCACAACTACATATTCCGTTGTCCACAGTTAACCAAGTGTGATTACACAATTTTAAACGCAAGGAAAAAACAGCAGTGGAGACCGAGACCGGAGTCGTGCCGGACAGCTTCTGAAAGAAGTAAAAGGGTGCTTGTGCGCGGGGAATGTGTTAAGAGAACCGCGAAAAAGTACAGCTGAGCTTACGGCAGCTTCACAGAAAAGTCAGCGCGCCGTTCTGCGATACCTCCACCCAGTGTGGGGATGTGTATGAAAGGAGTGGCAAAGAAAAAAACCTCTCCTTACGGCGTTTCAAAAAAACGGCGCCAGAATAAGCCAGGCAATCGAAATGCGAACAGAAGCCCGAAAGAGTTTTACGGCGGTTCTGTCATTTTCAGACGAAAGCAGATACTGCCAATTCAGTGATAGTGGTCGTACTTGGGTCATGGAGAACGTTCGTCACAGCAACTGGACTGACAGAATTTTTGCATCAGACGGTAAAATACGGCGGTGTGAACATCATGGTGTTGGGCGCGATATGGTAGTGGTGGAAAGATCGCAATTAATAGTAATCTGCAACGGAAATATAAATGCGGCAAAATATATCCAAATATTAACAGAAGGACTACTACCGATATTCGACAACGCCATTTTTATCTAAAGAAGACGCCACTTTTATGGAGGATGGAGCACCCTACCACATAGCAAGATCAACAACCACATGGAAGAAGAGGAACAGGGGATTCGGATTTTACGCATGGCCATAGGCCAATCACCAGACATGAATCCGATAGAGAATGTTTGGCACATAATCCAGACAAATATGGCGAAACTGACCCCGAAAACCCAGCAATAAGGAAGAACTCGTGGCAGCTGTTACAGAAGAGTGGTTAAATATTCCAGAAGACACCATTAATCATTTAATAGATTCTATGCCACGACGACTCGCAGCACTTCACGCAAGTAAAGGTGGATCGACAAAATATTAGTCTAATTTAAAAATTTTAAAATATTTTGTTTATATAACTTGAGAATAGAATCTTTTTTTAATTGAAGTAGGTGTCTATTTTATTCTGTCACCCTAGTGTACGGCTACACCCGCAGTTCGGTGCAAGATCTTATTACATGGTAAGCACAATGTAAATTGGAAACATTCACTTGGAAAAATTAAGACAACGCGACTGACGAAATCCTCGTACAAATTGATTTAGTTGCAAAAATGTCAGTAACATTCTTAATATTTCTTTCTAGAACTTAGGGACCACCAATATTGCGGGCGCGTGCCTGGGAATAGTGGTACAGCATTGCATTGACAATTGGTGTATCCTGTCAGTGGCCTTCAAAGAGCACGAATTTTTACACATTTGACCCTTTCATATATTATATAGATATATGCTTTTGTTATTAACATGCCCAATGTATATAAATATAGGAGTAAATCTATTCAACTTTCACTTATTAGTAACATATTACATATGTAAATAAATGATTGGCTTTAATAAGGTATAAAAATGGTAGTTTCGATGAGGTTAAATTACTTCACAACCACGTATTTTCACTAGCAATATTACAAAGAGTTTGCTGCGATACCGTGAATTATAAAGATATGCTAGTAATAACCTTGGTGAGATCTTATTATTCACTTCCTCTGTATTATATTTAGAATTGTTTTCAGGAATTATGTCCATGTAGTAAGAACTCCAAACAAATTACCCATATTAAAATATAAGTGAATATTCGTAAATTAAAGGTACGCACCATAAACCACAAGCGTGATTTAAAATACTGTAAATGTATGTAGGTATAATTTATCTCCTTTGAGAAGATATACAATCAAATGTAAATTGTACACAGTAAAAATTGTGTGTGGTTTAGATACTCACGGGAACAGTTTTGTCGACTATGAAGGTTAGTTTTTTCCATAAATTAGGTGTAAATTTGAAATAGTTTAGATTATCGCTCATAAGTCTAAGACTACCTTGAGGTATTTGTATTAAGATTTAATTTAAAAAACAGGTTTTTCAGGAAAGAAAAAGATGCGTATTTGTCAAAAATTATGATCGTAAAATGAAGGGGATTGTATTATAAAAGTACGTTGTACATATCCAGTCAAACTGTAGTTTCGCACAAAGTCCATCTCTGTCTTATTAAAGTTTGGCACAACTTTGGTATTGTTTGTACCAATTGCAAATGGTTTTTGCAAAATTTCGAAGAATATTTAGAGTCGTTATTGAACTAAAAAATAAACTGACCTCTGACCAAGGACATAGGAGATGAAATCATATACTGTTCTAAAATTTCTTTATATTGTTCTTTTCTCATTTCTCCAATTCCTTGCAAACTTCCCACTCAATTCAAAGAAAAACATATAAGTACCATCAGCGAACCAGTATATTTATGCAACCTTTTCCGAAGTAATTTCTTTGTTGAAAAGTCTAACTAAACCGTGTCCAACCCGCAGCATTTAGTTGGGGGAGTTGATCGTGGATACTGATATATTATTTTTACGGTTTTAATAGTCGTACAGAGAAATTTCGTCATCGTCAATTAAAAAAGAAAGAGCTAATAGCTGAAATTACAGCTAACTTGGACCCCTATGGTTTCCAAATTTCTACGAAACCAAATAATGCCAAATGAAACACCGCCACCAGGTAGAAGATTCACGCTAGATGACAAAATGATGGGACTTATCTTGCAAAAACAAAGCTGTCGCGGGTACCGTTTCCTATCGAGAGTATTTATTTTTCCTTCGAGAGGGCATTAAGAACACTATTATCAAATATTCCAATCCGGACAGGATTAAATGAGTGTTTTTTAAATACATTACAGAAGACTGTTGAGCTGTTAGAGCAGACACCGTACCTGCATCCTGTTTGATGAGATGGACATTGAGCCACATATTAATTTAAATATGCAAACAAAGGTATTTGAAGGTTTTATGGATACCGCCTTTGGAAAATAATTGCAGACCATGTCCTTGTATTTATGCTGAAAGGAATTACCGAAAACTGGAAACACTCTTTTACAGCTTCAGCAGGATTTGCACCAGCAGCCGACAGCTGCAGATAACGATAAAAATTATACGAAGATGTACAGAAATTGGTCTAGAGAAGTGGTGGCGACTGTATACGATCAAGGAGCATCCAATGTGGTCGCTATTAACGGATTGGTTGGCAAAACTGATGATCAAAATCGGAAAACTTTTAATATTGATAAGAATGAAATCATCCACATTTATGATCCGCCACATCTGCTGAAAGGTATTCGAAACAATTTATTAAGATATAATTTAATTTGGAAGAGATTGACAGAACTTGACCGCCAAGTGGAAGGATATTTGTACAGCATATCAAATCGACAACTAATCCACCCAATTGAGGGCAATGCCTAAGTTGACAGAGGGCCATGTCAACCCTCACAAAATCCGTACAGCACAAGTATTTAGCTTTAGTAAGGTAAGTAGTATGATTAGATTAAATCATGCAGACATCTTATTTCTAACACGGTGTAAAAAGAACAATGTTTTTCCTAAATTCATGAAGGTTAACACTTCTAGTAACTGTAAACAACCATCGAAAGTTATTACAGCGGCCAAAAAACATTGGCTAGTAAATGAAATAAGATACCAGTACGCCAAACGTAGTAAATTAGAAATAGAATTATACACATTGCACCTGAAATTAACTAAGAATTTAGACGAAAACAATTTTCAAAAATGGTGTGATTTCCAAAGACGTAACGTCGAACACGTTAACAGGAAATTTAAATTAAAAATGGTAACTGTTAATAAAAATTTGAGGCGACTCTGTCCAAAAAGTCAAGCAAGGAGAATGTGAATGTCATGGAGAGAACACCACTCGTGTACAACCAATCTTCTGAGACCTTTAATAAACACGAAATGAACCTCCTAAATAAAGGATTAAGATATAGTATTCGCGGACCGAAATCCCCCGTTGAGGATTCAATCGCCTCAATAGAAACAAACATTAGAAACTTAGATGTAGCTACAAAAGACTTCGTTAGAAACGCGTGCAAAATTCAGGTTTTTAGGAATTATTAAAAGTCTGAGAAATAAAAATTGTTTTTATCTTAAAGCAGATAAAGGAAATAAAAATAGTCATTCTGGACAAACCGGATTATTATAATTGCGTCAACACTATGTTAGCGTCAGGACCGTACAGAGATTTAAAGAAAACCCCCCTACCGTCAATGATTAGAATCACTAAAGATACTATTAAGGACTGTCCCAACTTAATCAATAATAACCTGAAATTCAAAATAACAAATTCAAACCCTACCATTCCAAAAATGTATTGTCTTCCAAAAATTCACAAACCAAGTAATTCCATGTGACCTATAGTATCCGGCATTGATTCTCCAACATACAAATTGTCCAAATGGCTAGTGAATGAATATAAGAACTTGCCCCATAAAGTAGATAACCTATGTGTAGAAAACTCCGTAGATTTTGTAAATAAAATTGAAAATATTGAATTAAAAGATGGGGAAGTCCATGTATCATTCGACGTTTGTTCACTTTTCCCAAGCGTACCAATTCCAGAAACGCTGGAGTATTTGGTTGAATTTTTGAAATTAAATAACGTAGATGATGTGAAAACCGCGGAATATAAAAGGTTAACTAAATTATGCATGTCACAAAATTGTTTTCAAATAGGCGGAAAATGGTTCGAACAGGTGGAAGGCACGGCGATGGGTAATCCTTTATCTCCTTTTATTGCGAACCTTTTCAGGAGCAAATTTGAAACGAACCTGAAAAAAGAAACCAAATATTTCCCGAGAATTTGGCTTAGGTACGTAAATGATATTTTCGCGGTGGTTGATACCAATAAAGGAACATACAAGATTTTCTAGTAGAACTTAACTCAAATTTACCACGATCAAGTTTACTATCGACGAAGAAGTGAACAATCGCCTTCCGTTTCTAGATACTCTAGTCATACGCAATAATAATAAATTAGAAATAGACATCTACAGAAAAGAAACTAATTCCAACAGATTCATCACGTTTGATTCGCACCATTGCGAACAACAAAAAATGTCCGCGATTAGTTTTCTGGTCAATAGACTCGTCAGATTTCCCCTAAACAAGAGCAGGTATGACAAAGAATTAAAGTATATCAAAGATGTAGCGAGGTACAATGGTTTCTCTTCTATGGATGTCGACCGTATTTTAAGGAAGGTTCAATACAAACAACACATCAGAAATTCCACGACTTTGACATCAACAAACACCGGTAACAAGAAATTTATAACTCTTCCTTTTCACCCAACAGTAAAAGGGTTAAGTAAAATTTTCCGACAACTAAACATGAACGTGTCTTTTGTGTCAAAAAACAACTTAAAGAATCTCTTAGGGAATCCCAAAGATAAACCGGAGATGATAAAAAGTCTGGAATATACCAAATCGCATGCAATGATTGTGAGAAAGTTTATATTGGACAAACAAAAGGAGTATCGAAACGAGGTTCAAAGAACATATTAGACACTATCGTTTCGACAAACCTGAACTATCAAGCGTAGCAGAGCATATGGTAAAAAATTGATTTAAAAAATCTGACACTACTTAAAAACGTGAACTCGTATAGAGAATTAGACGCGTACGAAACGGTATATATGAAAAGAACGGAAACTTATTGAACAGAGAACCACCCCAATTGCACACTCGAGTTTGATGGATTTATTACCATAGACCCTGTTAAATGATACGGTTCGCTTTCAGTCCATCCTTCCCGTAAAAGACATGAGGCCACCTAGTAGATTGTAAATAGTCATATCGTTAGAAATTTTAGAGCCTGCGTAGAAAATAATTTGCATGTGTGATACAGTTTTTACTTTCAGTCGGTAACACGGTTGACAATGGGAGCCCACGTGCTCTCGAAACGCTGTGTTCCGCATAATTAATTAATTTGTGTGAGTGGGAGTTTACTGCTATACCTGTGTATTTAGTTATACCGTAGCATCGGTCATGGAATTGATGACACGGATCGGTATGATTGCTTCTTTTTACTTCAAGCCACACATACACATTAACAGGCTGTTTTTCATTTATAGGAGCAAGAGCAGTGGATGGGTTAATACTGGACAAGTCTGCTTTAGAAACTGCACGAGTATTACACTTTTTCGACAATCTCTTCGATTCAGTGAATCGAACGAGTTAGAAGCCTCGGAGAAGTAAGCCTTTGAAATGTGCGGTGAGTGATTCTTCTCAACATTTTGATTTTTGGCAAACATCCAAAGTTCACCTAAGGAACATGTGTTTTCAAAAAGGAGGTCACGAACAAGGAATTCGCCCACCATCTCCAAAAAATTGGTCAAAGCTATAAACGGATTGAAAGCGGTATACAGTAAGATTGCGGCGAATGGTATCACGCACATTCGACCACGTGATTTTAATCAAGATCCAGTAGAGAATTTCTTTGGCCAGATCAGGCAACAGAGTGTCCGCGATACAAACCCAACATGCGCCATATTTACATAATCATCATTTTAAGACATTTTAAATAAATAATCTGACAGCTAGACATTCCATATCTGCAAACTGTGAGGGCGATGATTCATACATTATATCATGTATGAAAGACTTCGTTTATCTAAGGGTTTCGACGGATACAGCTGCAGCAGAAGAACTACACATACCAAAATGGAAAATACATTATTGAAAGAAGTTCATAATCGTACAAAAAATCCGGTTTGATTTGTATAAGAAAATCGGCAATTACTTTTGTCGCCAACCCAATATATCAGAAATGCAACTTAATCAATTTATGTCACATTTATACTGGTGACAAAAAAATGTAGGGCTTTCACTCTTGCTATTGAAGAAGCAAGTTCCAAGAATACTAACAATAAGTTTACATATGCAAATACTCAAATGCATACGTATCATAGCATGATGGAGAAAACTTTATGCGACAAAAGCTGCCAACTTTGAACACAGTTCTTGCAAGTGTCTACAGCAAACGATGATCTTTCTAACTTTACATATTCATTGTATAGACCTTTAAAAGACTAAGATACGAAACGGGAGAGTATTCTTATTGAAAGAGACGATATTAGATGAATATGGTATACAATACTTACGAGATACCAGATTTAGATACAAAGGTAAAATTCAATTATATATACAGTAATATTTATGTAATGAAAGCATGACAAGGTGCTACTATTAAAAGTAGTCGTGAAGTATTTGTCTGAAGATTGAGTACAGAATTAAAATCGTCAACTGGTTCTGGTCCTCGCTTTGCCATAGTACGTGCTGTACTGGTAATGAAAATGAGTTTCTCCCTGGTGGATGTTTCTCTGTAAAAAAAAAAACATTTATGAAAATGAAGCATTTACTTCAAAGTAAAGTATATAAAGTAATATAAAAGGTAACACCAAAAAATAAAATATAGAAGTGAAATGTATTGTTTCAATTTTTATTCATAATCTTTACCTTTGCTTATAAGGAAATACATAGATAAATAAAGTCGAAAAGTTGCTGAAAACGCGTGTGTTCAGCAACGGTTATGTACGGCCTCTTTATTTGATTCAATCATTTAAAACCATTTATAATTTCTGTTGGAGACAACAATCAAAGTGATGACTCGATTTCTCACAAGCATCAGATTAAATTAAAAGAATTTTCAATTTGTTTACAAAATTAAATGTTGTTATTAACTTGGTCAGTTCTAATTTTAAATAATTGTTATGCATTAGTATATTTGTAAAATTTAAGCTATTTTCAACTCTATTGCTTATTATGTTACTATATACATACTGTTATCTATATAATGAACTTTTTTCAACAAATAATGAAATATGGGTTTTCTAGACAAATTTATTTACTTTTCATGTGTAGTAACTACTACATTTACTATTCTGTTGTTTTAATTGTAGAATTATCTCTGAAGAATCTATATACAATTTTATTTGGGACGGACTTAATATTTCAGACAGATTATCAAATTTAAGTTTACGGCGTAAAATTAATTCCACAAAGTTATAGGTGGACTGAGGATCTGTTCAGAATTTTGTCTCTCTCTTTTTGGAATGAACTATAAGATACAAAATGCAACTGACCATAGCAGTACGTACATAACATTTAATAATACACTACTTTTACAATATGAACATGGCGTAATCTTCGTATGGCGTTGCTTATATCAAACATCTGGCAGATAAACGTTCAAATTTATGTTTTCGTCTCACACCATCATATACAAGGTATGAGAAAGGTTATGACGTAACATGAAGTATTATTGTAACGTAAATCAATGACGTGTTGGTAAAGATCCGTTGGACCGCTATTATATATGCTGTAATGAGTAAGACAGACACATAATTGCAGTTTCGATTTGGACATAACCTGCTACTCTTACACGTAGTGTATCAGGTCCCGCGTGTGTATATTTGCGGTATTCTCAATAAATAAATCAGGTTACTAATCTTATTATAGTCAATAGACCACTGTGATGTCAGTAAGTATTGTAGCTACAATGAAAAGTTTCCAAACAAAACAAAGACAGGCGATGAAACCAACCTATTTCTGTCAATTCCTCATGTTACGGTTGTTTACTCTGCTGTTTTGCGACCGTAAGCAGCATTGTTTTATTCGTTAAGTAGAATTATGAAATTTATTACAATTATTATTGGAATCTCTACTCATTTGCTTAACTTTAAAGCATATCTACGATGGATCACAGTAAATATACCTAAAGAATTAAATTAATGAAATGAAGCTTCAGTTAAACTTGCATCATTGAGATCTGGCTATGCAGAAGACTTTGTGTTACCTGTTGATGAAACATATACATTTCGTGTAAATGTATGAATACAGCTAAGAGCTTGTCAACGTAACTTCAAATGGTGTAGTAACATACATTAGCCACCAGTACTCTATTCCATCATATAGTGTTAAAGATTGTGGTGTATTGAAAAATGTGGTGCGTGGTGACTTAGTATTAGTTGATAAAGGATTTTAATTGAAGACTTACCTTCACCTTCCTTTTTTAGGTACATCACTACACAGCTATGGCATAATAATATTTCAAATTTGAGGAGCACTAATCTATATGTAATTTCAGAGGTTTTCACTTTAAAATATTTTTATGAATATAAATAAAAAAACTTTTTAAACAGTTTGTTTTATTATTTAAAATATGTCATCAAGCTATAATTAAGTACAGTTACGTTTACAAAAAATAATTTACATGTATGCACTCGCGTTAAATAAATTTGTAGTTTTGATATTTCCAAAAATGAGTATGTTTTCATATACAAAATATAAAGTTCTATGTTAGCTGTCAAACAAGCGTACAAATGTGGATAATTACAACTGAGATTTAGAGAAGTTAAGCAGTTGACAAAAATAAAACAATTGCAATAAACACGACACAAACAAATCTCACACGTGTATAAAAATAAGTTTCTAATTAAAAATCCTTTAACAAGTAACAGTAAATCACCAAGCACCATATTTTCTAATTCACCACAATCTTCAACACTTTATTTACACCATTTAAACTTATACCAACAAGCCCTTGGGCAGTATTCATATATTTATACGAAATGTATGTTAATTTTTGCCAATCAAGTAAAGTAGGTTTTTCAGATTTCATTTTGATATAGTCTAGTATAATATGACAACTTGTGAATGTACGAAAGGTATAAGTTATATTCTTCCTAGAGATTGGTATGTATTTCATCAACTGATAACACAAAATCTCATGTTGAGCCAGATCTCCACGATACAAGTTCTACCAAAGCTTCATTTCATTAGTGTAATTAACAGTTAATCTTCTTTAGGTATATTTGCTGCAATCTATCCTAGATAATGTTTTAAAGTTAAGCAAATGAGTAAAGAGTCTAAAATAATTGTAATGAATTTCATAATTTTACTTACCGAACACCATAATGCTGCTTACGGCCGCAAAACAGCGCAGTAAACAACGTAAACATGAGGAATTAACAGGAATAGGTTAGTTTTATCACGTGTCTTTGTTTTGTTTCGAAACTTTTCAGTGTAGCCACAATATTTATTGATGTCATCGCTTACACAGTCCATTGTAGAATCAATTCTAAAAGAAAAGAAAATATCACATTCGTAAATTATATTTTAATGAAAGCAGCTCCGTGTAATTTGGAAAATATAGAAATAACTTATATTTATATTAAATGCTATCGTCATACATGTGAAATATTGATTATGTTCCATTTGCTATTTCTTCATATAGCCGACAGTAGAGTTTTAAACAATAACAATGATAATTGAATTTCCAAATTATTACCAGCGTTGAATTTAACTGAATTAGATTTTTGTGAGATTTTTAATGAAGAATAAGCAATTTGAAGTATTTCAATAACGTGAACTATGCTAAGATAATCTAGAATATAAATGTAATTAAAAACCTGTTATTAGCTTATTTGATCCACCGCAGGGTGTTTGCGCTTGCTCGGATACAGTCGAACCACTTTCTGTTTTGCATTTTACATTTAGAATGTCATAATTCAACTTTACTTTGCGTTCATTTTGTTATATTTTAGTATATTGTTTGCTATTGTAACCAAATCTGTATGTAATCTTCATGTAATTAGTATTGATTAAGTTCAGGCAGTTACCCAGATCTGTTAAATTAAGGTTCTATTCAATACCAAGTTATTATACTAATTATTCTCTTTACCTCACATTTCGGGTACTTTTGCTGTACTTTCCAATTATTGCTATGACATCATCACCAGATGCCTAGAACTTTCCTTTACGAGAGCGATCCGGTAGTTTTACGGTTATTCTACAAAACGAAGGTTATGATTGAGGCTGCAGATACGGGTGTTTTCGGAGATCCGTGCAGCTAGATTACTCTTAATATTAAAAATAATTAATGTAATTACTTACTTTGTTAGTTTGATTGAGTCGTTGATGAAGGCTTTGTTAATGTAGAATCTACATCAACAACACGATCAAACTAAAGTGCCCATTTCTGCAGCCTTACTTAATGCTAGTTCAACAAGTCTACATATCGGAACACAGAATACTTCTCGTTCAGTGTACAACATAACGTCGAGTAACTTCATTTAATAATAATAATAATTCATGCCTTCGCGCATCCCCCAACAGCCTTTCGCCAATTACAGCGGGCATCAGCCGGCGATAAATTATTGTTATCCCTGCGCCTGTGGAGCGTCTTAAGATGATAATCGTTCTCAGCATTCGCCATGGAGTGAGGAAAACCACAGAAAAACCTCAACCCTGACAAACAATCCCGGGGCGCGCAAGGAACTGAGCCACCAGCCCGTACACAGTATAAGTTCAATCAAAACACAACATAACTTTAACAGAGTAAGATGCCAAGTTCTAAAACATTTACAACAGGCATAAGTTACAACTCGATAACAATGATCACATAGTTCACGAGCTTTTCTTAGAAGTAATTCACAAAAATCTAATCGAATTAAAGTTAACCTTGGTAATAACAAGGAAACTATTCCACAAAATCGAAAAGGCTTAGTCCTTCACAATAAACAACTCTGTGTAAAAATAGTTTGTCCTTTAAAGAATTTCGGTACCCGATATGAAAGTGCGTCGTAGTTGCATGGATCTTCTTCTGAGCTATTGGCATGCAGTAACGCTGGTTCTTCGCACAGCAGCATGCACAGCAGTGCCCACAACATGCAGCAGTCCAGAAGAAGCTTCATGCGACTGACAGAGAAACGTCGGCAGATTCAGGTAACTACGACATGGTTTCAACCCGGAAACCCATATTCTTTAAAAGGAAAGAAAGATCGCGGAAGCTTACAACAACAAATATAGTTTGTGTTAGAGTTTTAACCTATTGTGTACTGAGTTAATAAATATACATTAACTTGCATTGCCTTTATAAACTGTCACCAAACAAGTTAGCAAAAAGCTATACGCCCTTATAACTCGTGGCAGGTTATACCTCCCCAACAGTAATATTTGTTGGTTTTGATGCTAGTTTTTATATTCTAAGATATTTATTTTTACTGAGTTTTCGAAAATTTCTAAAAAGCATTATTTATAGCCGCAATGTTGTGACCACATCGAAGAACTGTATTAAGCTGCTACAATACGCTGAAGGATGTCTTTATACAACTTTTGTAACCCTAGTTTTCTTCCCAACTAATTTAGAAAATGGGTCATTATGACGGGTAATCCTACATTACTACATCGGAAAACATCATGAAAGATTAAAAATTTACAGACGCCATTTTGCAGCAGAAGATTTCCACACCACTAAATTTAGTCCAATTGCAATTCCTATATTAAATGTATACATACATTCAAAGATCTTCCACAGAAGATATATATTATTAAACATGTTAAATTCAATTTTATTGTACGTGATTACTTAAGAATTCTCGAAGAGAAAATTATTAAATAATTTTCACAGACGTTGTGATCTTTTATCAAAGAAGGAATGTTTGATTAATAATCGTGAAAAAGCACTGTTAAGTTGTGCTTGTTTGAAAAAATGTTTTGATCGGGACCAAAGGACCAATGTTTTGACCTGCTGATCTGGACGGTTTCAACCGTTAGGAGAAACAAATTAAGTTGATACACTTAAACAATTTAATTTATTTGCACTTTAATTTGCATATGCAATTTAATTTTATTTGCTTACCAATTCGTAACTATCCTTTAGTTGCTTCCTAATTACTTCTAAGGAAAACGTGAACTATGTGATCAATAGTCGTAACGGTTGTCGGGTTCCGCCGTGTAACTAAACCTAAAACGGAACCAGACAACCATTACGACTATGTCAAACGGCCGTGAAAGTCTGAGATACTATTTATGTGATCAATGTTACCGAATTGCAACTTATGACATCTTACTCTGTTAAAGTTATGTTGTGTTCTGGTTAAACTTATACGGTGTATTAAATCAAGTTACAAGCTAATATTGACGTTATACCGTGTACTAAATGAAGTTAATCGGTGTTCTCGGAGTTATGTTGTGCATTGAACGAAGTACTCTGTGTTCTGATTCGTAGACTTGAACTAGTATCAGTAAAGCTGCAGAAACGAATGCTGTTAAAGATGCGTGCGGCTCGGTTACTATTAATATTAAAAATAATTTTAATGTAATTACTGAGTATTTTAGTTTGATTGTGTTGTTGATGTAGATTCTACATTAACAAAGCCTTCATCAGCGGCTCAATCAAACTAACAAAGTAAGTAATTACATTCATTATTTTTAACCGAGCTGCACGCATCTCCGGAAACGCCTGTAGTTTCTGCAGCCTTAACCAAAAGAAAGATCGGTTTTGCCTTATTGAATAACCATAAATCTACCTGATTGTTCTCGTAAATGAAAGTTCTATGCATGTCATAGCAATAGTTGGAAAACACAACAATACTACCGGAAATGTCAGGTAAAGAGAATAATTAGCATAATAACTTGATATTGAATAGAACCTTAATTTAACAGATCTGGGTAACTGCCAGGATTATCATTATATTTTCTACCTAAACTTAAGTGAGACTAATAACATGGAGATTACAATAGCAAACAATCTACTAAAATATACCTGTACAAAATGAACGCAAAGTAAAGTTGAATTATGACATTCTAAATGTAAAATGCAAAATAGAAAATGGTTCGACTGTATCCGATCAAGCGCAAGCACGCTGTGGTGTATCAAATAATCTAATAACAGATTTTTAATTACATTTATATTTTCCTAGATTATTTTAACATAGTTTACGTTATTGAAATACTTGTATTTTATTGCTTTAAATTTAAAATATTTATACTGCTTACGTTTCTAGAACTTATTTTGTATAATAGCTTGTGTCTAATTGCATTCGCTTTGCTAAGTTCCATTATTTTATAAGTTCTTAAGCTTTTTTTCCCAGTACAATAATTCTAACTGCTTAAAATAATACAATTGACAGGCATATCGTAAAATTGTTGATCTGCATTATAAATTATTGTATGCAAATATAAAATTGTTACACATAATCCGTAAAGTCTCAACATTTAGGTACAAATTTCACCGGAATACACTTTATTGCTCTTTTCCAAGAATACAACTATTGTTTGACGGGTTTACTCAGACCTAATTCACTCTCCCGTATCGCGCGCATTTTATTATAGTTCCACTATAGTCGCTAGCGCTCTCGTGGCGCTTGATTTGAATAAGGCGGCGTTTGACATATGTTTATTTTATAACCTATAATAAGGTACAATTTATCAACTTGATACAACGCGTGTACAGGTGGCAAGTATTTATATTAAGCTCAAAATGGTATTTACTTCTTGTGTGCGAACCTACACAAGTACCAACAAAGATCACAAATCATTTCCAAAAAAATTAGAGGTAAGTGAAATATTCTTAACATTTTATTACAGAAAAGTATTTTGCCTGCAAGAATAGAGTATTTACTGCACTTTCCGATGGCAAGAAAGCGGTTTGTCCTTCTTGGAAAAAATGCAAGGTATGCAGAGCTCATTTCGATGGTAGCTGCATGTTTGAAGCATTTCGTAATAGAACAGATTTACATATAAAAGTCACAGTTTACTTTCGCTGTTTGTAAACAGATTTGTTAACTTCTATTTATTTGTGTGGACAAGAAACGCGAATAATATATTAAGAAGACTAGACGGCAGAATTGTAAATGATTGTATTAAAACTTTAGCTTTGTTAAGACATCAGAAATATAAGCAAAGGAGGAAGTAGGAAGGTAGCCTAACGTGCATACATTGAACATTTATAAATTAAGTTCAAGATAAATAAAACAGCAACTTTTGTATTTCTCAAGCAATGTATATATATTGAAATTTTATATATTATTAAATTAATTAAGCTTACTGGAGCGTTAACACTATTATGATCCAGAAGTTATTTTGCAAATTGTATCGAACAATTTTTTTAGTTAGGCAACAAACTATTGCCTTAAATTATTTTTATTAGACGATTCTAATATATCTACATTTATAGCAATTAAGTAATAATTATTATTTGTTAATTAGCTAATAGAATTAGTTGCTAGTTCATTCTCAAATTAACAAAATAAGTTTAGAATTAATATTGGACTGATTCTGTTGGCTAATAAGAAAAGTAATAGTATTTAAATAAAAAGAGCTAATTGAATAACAGCGCTATTGCGACTATAGTCATAACTAGAGACCGGATTATGTCCAAAGTGCAAAAATTTAATTCAATTTATTTTTTAAATTTAGATCTATATGTAGATGTATTACACTGATTAAAGTTAATTAGCGTTAATTAACTTTAATCAGATCAAATATACATAAAATATAATAAATAAATTGAATTAAATTTTTCCACTTGGTATATAATCCAGTTTCTAGTCATAACTTATACATATTTGACGGGAGTGTGACCTATCTACATTATGTTATCTGGGGGTTTCATACTACTTCGGTAATCAAAAAATGAACTACTTCCGGAATTGCACCGTGTCATGATGAGACAATATGGACGGGCGAAACGTCGAGATTCCACCCTTCTCTTTAGTTCTTTATTCTTTTTCTTTCTTTCTCTCCTCATTTTGAAATCTATACTGTACTCCTCGCGACGAAGGATACACCAAGAGAGAAATTGCTGCGCGGTTAGGGATTTCGCTGAAAGATTGCATTTACACATTGGTCCAGAGAAGAGACGAGACAAAATCTTGATAGAAGACGAAGTGGGAGGCCACAGATGACTTCTGGAGCTGAAGACAGATTTATAGTAACGACTTCGAAACGAGATCGATATCTAACGGCACCGGATATCGCAACGCGCGTTATTACACGACCAGCAAATGTTTCTGGTACCACCGTCAAGAAGCGATTAGTAGAGGATTTAAGAGAATGCATCGACCGCAAAAAAGCCGTTTTTAAAGCGCGTGTATAAAGAGAAACGATTAACATCGGCAAGAGAACATGCAAACCAGTTATTTGGTACGCAACCGGAGTTTTTGTTGGTCGACGATCAGGGAAAAGAGCCGGAGTGTTATGGTTTGGAGTTATTTTGCTGGAACAACTACAGATGATGTAGTGAAAATTAGTGGTACAATGCGGAGAGAAGAGCATTTTGATATTTTGCAAAATCATGCTGTTCCGTGTGGAAGCCGTCTTGTTGGGGAGCCATTCGTATTCGAAAGACAATGAGCCCAAACATACGACTGGAACCCGTAAAAACTTTAGAAGAGAAAGCAGCAAGAAATGAACTAAAATTAATGATTTGGCCTCCTCGACGTCCGGATATTTCATCTATAGAGCTCTTATGGGATGAGCTTGATCGAAGTGCCAAACAGCGACTACTTCAAAACACCCAAAACCTATGGGAATATTTTCAGAAGGCATGGCAACAAATTGACGTGCACTGTCTCGAAAAAACCGCTTCGAAGCAGCAGTTATCAACGCCAAAGGAGGTCATATCAACGAGAATAAAATTACGAACTAAATGATTGATAAATATTTGAATCTTTGAATGAATTTACTTTTATTTGCAGCTTCCAACTTTTGGACGGTAGTATACATGCCTTTATTTTTAATATATTACGTTTAAACAAGGAACATGATTTTTATGTTATTTAATTTGTTTATAAAATATCGTGTTTGAAGTATAGTGAATTTTTATTCCGTTTTATATTAAAACTGTTCGTTAACCGCCAACCGATGTCTGTCAATTAAACTCAATCCATTCGTAATATATGTTCAAAGATTAATATTAATATGTATGAAGAATCTAAACAAACTGTACTATAATTACTTATATATAATATCTATTCACAATTTCTCAAGATCACGGTGTCTTTCATTTATAGCGAATATAGGAGAATAAATAAGGAGAACAATAAAAAAAATGACCTTAAAGTTAAATAAAAAGGAGAATTAAAAAACCAAAAATGCCTTTAAAAATGGCATTCGTCTTTTATATCCAAACATTAAATTACCTAATGTTTTTTTGAAACTTTAACTTAACACATTTTCTAATAAGAGAAAGACCATGGTGCTATATATTCTATTTTTTTAATTCGGAGGAGTGTTTTCCGGGAAAATTATACTAGCGATACTTGATAATTGCAGTTCGCCATGATTGTGACAATTGATTGACGTTTAGATCGTATATTTTTGTCAGGCCGTTTGTATTTAATTTTTCTTACTAAATTTGCGTTGTAATAATAATTATGTAACTACAACTCATATAAAAATTTAGCTAGCATTAAAACTGGCGCCAAAAAGTAGCTTTGAGAAATTCCATTGTGTAAATGTGTCATTTCACTTTATTCCTCCAAATTAAAAAATAGAGTATAGTTTTAGGATTAGTTGCAAATATTTATTGTGAAAATTAGCATGTAAACACATTATAAGATTAGTTGTTACATACCTTAAATTAATCCGCCATTTTGAACTTCAAATAACGGCCCTCCACTGAAATATGTTTAGACTACCAATGTGCTGCTAACCATTTGGAATTATTGCGGTATAGAATTTTATTAGCCATTTTACCACCTCATTGCTATTCCAGGAATACTGCTGAAGAAAGAAATGGATAAAATTAGAAACATTAAAAGAATCTGTTTTTTTACCATATTCACTATTTCAATGCCAAACTAACAAAAAAATCCTACAATGTACCATATTGTTACAAAAGGCATCAGGTTTCAACAAGATTTACTAAGTAAAATATCTATAACATAGTTATCTAAATTAAAATATATGCATAGGAAACATTTGTAGAGTACTTACTATTTTGATTATGCTTGGATAAATATATTTCATAAACCTCCCTGCATCTGCGTTCATATTCATATAATATCAAGTAACCATATAAAATGATTCAATTCATTCAAACCCCTTCAATTAAAGCACCAACGAAGTTCATAGGTAAGTAACTGTAATAAAATTGTGCATATATATATATTGTATTGCAATAAGCACAAAAGCACGTAGAACAAAACTACAATAAAAAAACTTACGACAGAATTAATAGTAATACACCACGTTTTGAATACAACAGTAAATCAGGCAATAATTTTTACAAAAAAAATAATAAAAATATAAGTAATATCCTAACAACCTTACCATAATATTGAGCATATAATTCAGTCCAATACAATATCTAACTACTCCAAATGTTATACTATGGGTACTAACCACAACATTTGGTGCTTCAAAGATGGAAGTGAAAGACCGCAAAGTGAAACACAACAGCTGAAGATTAAATTAAATACCACAACGTTTACATGATTTTCAGCGCCATCTAGCCATACACTTTAAAATACTGAAATAGCCTATTAAAAGAGATGAATAGAAATCCGAAAGAAATTAAAGATAAAATAAATTTAAATTTAGGCAAATAGCAAATCACGGAGCATAATTTGTGTTTGATACTCTTGTTTGTGGTATCATAATTTTAATTTATGAAATGAATTTCAAACTGTGGTGCCACATGTTTATGAAAGACAATATCACTCAATACTGTCATCTGAATTATTCTACTACTTATGAGTTTCAAGGGTGAACAATAGTATATATATGCAGTGTACGGCTCTTTGTATGTT